>CM052335.1:30368780-30417006 GCA_028455595.1 Lasioglossum vierecki
GGCAAGAAATTTTTTTAATTTATTAAAATATGCAGGAAAATATTTTACTATACTTATTAAATGGCGGTCCTCGTCGGTTGAGTTTGCGCATAGAAAACTTTTTGGCTAATACAGAAATTAATTTACTTTAGAAATATCCTACTAGATGACGTTCGTCGAGTTTGACTTCGGAAGTTACTTAAAAGCGAAACCCGGATTTGAAATTTATTAACTCTGCACTTCTTTCCGTAACTTTTATTTCGAATAATTTATTCCCTTCGCGTGAAGTTCGTTCCCATTTCAGCCCGCTATACAATAGCCGTTTTCCACCGGTACTCATTAATACCTGTAGGCTAGGTTTATGCTACAGTCGCATAGCATACGAACTTTATGTATATATATTCCACGGTTTATATGTACAAGCAAAAAACTTTAATTTACAGTTATTAAGCTCGGTAATAGATACTTTAATAATAATATGTTGCACACGCGAATTACAACAGGGGCAAAAATAACATTCTAAAGAAGTTAATTAATTTTTTACTTACCTAGTAATTACCCATCATTCGCTTGCCTGCATAAGCTTGCTATATCAAAAGAAGTTATTAGATTAATTTACGTGTTGTGAATTGCTGAATTAGCACTAATTGTTATTAAATTTTACAAAGGCTTAATCGAAACATGGCACTTCCAGAGATACTTTACCTTATTTACCTTACTTATAGTTAACAGGATAAAAAATCTGTGTGCAATTTGAAGAAGATTGGTTAATTAATTATTGTACACTATTTCTAAAATTTAGAATCCAACCAATATATCATAAATTGTTTAAAATTGACGACTCTCAATTAGAAAATTCCTTTAATTGGGGGACTCGCGTTTTCAGGATTGCAAGGGTTTTTCAATAGTCAAAAGCGTTAGATAAAAGATCAGTCTAAGCCACAATCGCCCTGAAAAGTCCTATTTTCACGTTTACGAGACGCAATTTGCATTATTCATAAAGTTACGCTATTTTCATAAAGTTACGACAGCTACACGATACCGAATAATGCAAATTACGTCTCGTAAACATAAGAATAAGACTTTTGAGGGCGATTGCGGATTAGATTGATTCTTCATCTAGCGCTTTTAACTACTGAAAACCCCCACCTTTGCATTATCGACAAATGAGAAGGCGCATCCCGCATCCTTCTAATCCTGAAAACGAGGTATTTCCCCCTTTAAGGGATTAGGTTTAAAAATAAGAAAAAATATTATGATGTGAAAAATCCGATTAATTCATACAAATGGAGCATCATTTTTTTTCATTATAATATTTATCCATATTGCTCGAGGAATTTATTATCACTCATTTAAATTAATTCACGTATGATCAATTGGAGTTCTTATTTTTATTTTATTATCTATAGCTACAGCTTTTTTAGGATATGTTTTACCTTGAGGACAAATATCATTTTGAGGAGCTACAGTAATTACAAATTTACTATCTGCAATTCCATATATTGGAAAAATATTAGTTGAATGAATTTGAGAATGTTTTTAAATGGATTAGGTTTTTCAAGGGATTAGGTTTAAAGATATGAAAATATATTATGATGTGAGAAAAAATTTGAACGAAACTAGCAATGACCGCCATGAGATGGCTCAAAGCATCCGCGTTGGGAGGATAAATCCAGAGAAGTCTCGCGTAAGTTTAACGCCCGGTGTTTCGTGGCAATGTCCCCAGTTTCTTTCACGAGGTCATCGGTGCATACCGCAGTGCGACATCCCGGCATAACCTGATACAGCTGCTCTCATAAAAACTTCGACCTTCCGTGACCAATAAAGGAACATTAATACCATCGCGGGTCTTCTGTGCGAATTCGCGAGCGGAGGTGTTACACGCGAAGAACCTATGCTTCTTTCGCAGAGACACTTCGGAACACCTTGACACACTCGCTGTCAGAATGTTGATGGACTTTCTGTCTAGATATCAACCGTATCAATCATATTACCACTTTACTCTCGAAAAAATTGATAACTGGCAGCTAAAGATTTCTCAATAAGTGGCGTGCTGTTAAACATTTGAAACACAACAGAACCATTTTATTATACAGGGTGTCCCAAAATTCGTGTACTTCCCGGAAATGGGAGGTTCCTTGGGTCATTTGAAACGACATTTTCCTTTACAAAAATGACGTCGGCGGCTTTGTTTAGGAGTTATTAACGACAAACACGGACCAATCAGAGTGTGGCTATAGCGAACGGAGTCCGACTCAGCGACAAGTCCCGCTTAGCGTGGCGGCGCCATTGGCCGAGCCAGAATCAATCTGCTGTAGCCGCGCTCTGATTGGTCCATGTTTTTCGTTAATAACTCCTAAACAAAGCCGCCGACGTCATTTTTGTAAAGGAAAATGTCGCTTCAAATGACCCAAGAAACCTCCCATTTCCGGGAAGTACACGAATTTTGGGACACCCTGTATATAAAATTATGTTCCTTCAAAAAGTAACTTGGACATCTTGTTAAACGATATTCAAGCAGTTTTCATCCTTTTAATTTTACCAATCAAAAATTTGCATTTCACAAAGACTAGATAGCAGTCTGAACATTGATCTGGCAGTTTTTGAAATATTTTTGGTAATCCAATTTGTGAAACTCCATTTCGGGAGATACGCGTTTAAAGCTCTAATTAAATTGATAATGAGTTGGCTTTTAAAAAAAATTGCATTTCGTTATATTACGTTTTATAGAGTAAATAAATTGTTTCTGGGAAACTTCGAGGACCGGTTCGATAACCAATGTGCTCAAAAGTGATGGTGCGATCTATCTGGCTCAGCCAACCTTGCGTCCAGTTTGCGCACTTTTTATTGGCAAATTGGCGGCATACGCCTGAGATACTTCATGAATTGCTGTCCAATTCGAAATGACATTAAATGTGCATCTGCCCGGTTGCTAAAAAAAACGGAACACTGGCTGACTTTATGGAAACGTAAACCTCTATTTATTTATAGTCCTTATAAGTTCATGTAGCACGGTCTCTCTCCTAATTGAATTTAAATATTTCTGATGGAAAGGAAAATTCTTTATTCAGGAAACAAATTCGCAATTAGACGTGGAAAAGAAAGATGGTGCGCTAACAAGACACTTAACGAGTGGTTAGTCGCGTACGGGTTAAATAAATGTTTGTTGGCCGAGAGCCTTGGCAAATTTGCGACGGTGCAGTTGCCAGAGAATATTAGTTAATGTCAGAAAGAAGAGTACTGGCACAGTGGTCTTTAATATCACGAATTCATTTGAAAAACGTTCTCGGTGAACGCGTTCGTTAGTATACGTCGTGAATACGTGGATTCACATACGTAGTTATCGTTGCGCTGCAGGAAGAACTGCATTTCGTTCGATATAACCTGCATTTCTGATTTTTGCCTTGAATGCATTGCCTAGCATAACGAGGGCGAGCATTAACAAGTAAAATGCAGTGGCTGTAACTCGAGGCCGTTAGTATTAATTACGAATGCGTTATCAAAGATTGCTGATTAGTATTACGTTTATGAATTATTGCAACGGGCGCTTTCACTGGACCGACAAGTCTCTTCAGATAATTAACTATAAAATTTTATACGTTAATTCGGCACAATCCTTTTTAATTTTCTGGCCCATTGAAATCGTATTTTGCGCTCATTGAAATTCTTGTTAAATGGGCGTCTCATATTTCACTGATTAAATGTCGTTTCAGATTCAACTACGTTCGAGTATTCAGAGAATAATTTGTCCGTTCATAAGTATCGAAAGTGGAAAGTGGAAACTTTTTGTACATATTCTTTTTATGTTAATCATCTTCAGCCGGTTTTGTTGAAGCTCGATCCAACGTTGCAAGGATCTCGTTAATTAAAATTTTATTTTAATTTCAATTCGTGTCGTGGAGAAGCGCATCTTGTGGAAGCTTTTTTCCGGACGCATTTATGTATAAACCGATGCTTCGTGTGACCTACTCATTATTAGAATGCTACAAAATTCACTCTTTATTTGTAAAGATTACACGAAACAAATTGCATTGCTACAGAAATTCATCCCACACGAAGTCTAATGAAAGTTCTTAAAGATAAGTAAGATTTCGTTGATGTCAGAAAACAGATTGTTCTATAAAATAATAAACATTACGAGAGAAACTTTTCGGGCTACCCAGTAGACTGTCTTCTAAAACTTATTATATCTTCAAAGGACTCGAACAGCGAGATCTTAAACTTCTGTTTTGTGCTTCCGTTGAACAAAGCTCTCTGAAAAACGAGCAGCAAAATCCGTAGCTATGTGCTCCAAAGTAGTTTAGCGTTTCCTTGGTGCTTTGTTCCGAATTGCAACGTGCATAAAGATCATAATCATTACCCATTCTAATTAAGAGGAGTAGAAAGCGTAGGACAAAAATGGAGGGAATGTAATTAAAGCGGTTATTCTCGTTGGTGTTTGGAGTGCTCGCTTGAATTAACGCGGCTAGAATTACGAAAACGTTTCATTTAGTTCTCCAAAAGGGCTTGAAATTTTTATTAGCGTCAATGTACCATTCAGTTTCATCGCGGCTGCAACGCCGTGTAGATTTCTATCGATTTCCGTTCCGAATTTTCACCAAACGAATCTAAAGGATCATATTATTCTTCACCATCGTCGAACGTTTGTTAGAAAATAATTGGATAGCCTGTGAATGCTTTAACGAAATTCATTTAATAACACAGTATTTATTTATTATATTTAGTACGAAGGTATTTATCGAATAGAAAATTAGTAGGGCGGCAAAATTGTTTTGATAATAAAATTTACGGATTATTTAGCAGACCATTATCATAACGGAACAGACATGAAATTATTAACAAGGAACTGATGGAATCGCTATTGCTGTAGAGTTAAACTCTGTATTTCATTTTTATACTCACGAGGGTTTGCTACCGCAAATTTAATAAAATCATTAGGCAAAATCTGAGATTTCAATCGACGCAGGAAACCTTTTAAAGAGATTAAGTTCCGTCCTTGTTTCTAGAGTAAACTCGAAGCAAAAATGTCAGATTGAAAATGTTAGTGTGTGCGCGTGTGTTTGATCATTTTCACGTGCTTCCAATTTACTTTTCAGCGGAGGCGCAGAGGAGTGGTTGGCGGTCTAACCATCTAATCGGAAATCCCATTCTTCTCTCGTCACGTACAACACGGAAATCCGATTTACCTCAATTTCCCATTGCCTAAGGATATGAAAAACACCAGAGCACTCCGGAGCCACTGGTGAATAACTGTGAAATTCGATTTATTGATCTTCCTTTCTTTCTCGCTGATAAAACGACTCCCACGAGTAACCCTATGCCTTATCCTGTTTCCCGTGACCGAGTATTTTCCATGTTTTCTCGAATCAAGGGGGTTTTTACGTTTCTAGTAATCATTGATTTCTGATGATTGCCGAGAAACCGTTTAAAGAGGCAGATGAAATTGAAGGGAAGACGAACAGACCCTAGTTAAACCGCTTGACATTTAATGCGGTTGAATCTTGAGATATTTCCTCTGAATCAAACAATTTCAAGAAACTTCACTAACATATAAAATTATATTAACATTAATCCCTTGCCTTAAAATATCGTGTTTAACACGTGACGAAGATTCTGAACACATTCTTTTCATAAAAATGTAATCATTTCCTATAAACCAAAATAAATTTCTATTGTGTTTTATTAATACAATTTACCACATATCAATATTCTCCTTTTTTCGAAAATTTTTTCGAAATTAATTCAAATCTTTCAATCATCATATTGGACATTCGTTAATTGCAAATGTGTAATGAACTGTGTGACAAATTTTTTAAAAAGTCTAATAAATTTTGTTATAATGCATAAATAGTGGACAACAAAGAAATAAGTTTTTATATTGTAACTATACTGCGGATCTTTATGAAAGTTAAAAATTGTCTGCGTACTTCTTCCCTTACTTCTTCCCTTAATGGTTTTAAAAGAGAAGAAATCATATATTTTTATCTTAAATTTTTTAAATTTTTTAATAAGTTTGAATTTGATCAATTTTGCTATAAATGCGTAAAGAACCGCAGTCTAATAGTAACATAGAAAATATTAAAGATGAGGAGGCTAGCCAAAAAATGAGCTAATTAAGATCAGCCGATGGAAAAGTTTGGGAACGGAAAATAATACATTTTGGGGCTGATATAATAAAAGATATGAAGTGGAAGAGAACGAAAGAAGGGGATTGTTTGAAAGCTTATTTGCAAGGAACAGCTTACACGGTTCGAGTAGCAGAGATCCCTCGAAGAAAAGCACCTGGGACCCTTCTTAGACGATCGCCTTAACATTTTCGTACCCGAACAGGGTGGAATTCCACCTATGAGACAAATAAAGGTGAGATCAATGTCTAGTGTTTATTGGGTACATACCCGGAAGTCGAATCTTTCACGTCCAACTTCACTGGGACCCGGGAAACGGGAAAGTCTTCTGGGAGCTAGGCACTGTGTCTTAACAACCAGAAACTTTCCTTATCCTTGCCCTTTACCCTATTTACCCCATGGACGTAATACGTCTTCGCCATACTTACGACGACCCTCAACTTCTACAGCATTCCGTTTATTACTTCTTCCTGAAACTAATACAAATCGTTAACAATAATTTATGAATTCTTTACCGAATAATAAGCACAATAATAAAATACATTCAACACTAACATTAAGATTTTCTTAACATAACACGATACATGGTTATCGCTATTTACACATTAATTGAAAATATGGAGGAAGCACAATGTTAAAAATTGTATTAATGTCCAAATAGTCTTGGAAAGTCTAAACTCGCTTTTGGGCTGTTTCGTTTTAATAATCTTAACGGTAACCATGGTCAATCGATATTTTATTTAGACTTGCCATCTACGCACCCTAGTGTAACGCGATCTAATGAACGGTTGTCACTGTTCGAATATTTATTCACAATAAAAACTGCATATGTAATTGCAGAGACGGTTTCGCGAGCGAACGCGCGTTCTTGATCGGCGAGAAGAAAGAACGAAGGTCATAAGGGCTCGCCGAGCTGACTAGAACGAAGGGCTGGCACGAGGGAGAAGGCGATATTTATCGATGTGGTAAAACGGAAATAGAATTTGGCCGAGAGATTTTTGCAGCGAGGGTAACTTTGTACACTTACACGCATCGGGCAGATGCTATCGCAAGGATAATAATAAAAAGAACGTCCCCTCCCTTATATGTGGACCATAGAACACGCCCATAATTCCGTTCTGGAGCTTTATGGGATATCGCTGGTAGCAACCTTGTTGGGTGTATCGACGTTTTTTCTATGTACGACTGATTGCCATGAATTACGATACTGGTTCCACGGGGAATGCCATCGAAATAGAAATAGAAAGCATGAATTCAAACAACTGGTTGCGTTTCCTGCTTCCTGTAACGCAGTTTTGCAACAAAATAGGGTAAACTGTAGGATGATTTACATCCTAAGCCAACATCGTAGTTAAAATCTTTTCATCTTTTTCTGAAATGTTCAAGCCAGCTTAATTTGCTATTATTACAAGCTAATAGAGATTTTTCAGCAAAATTAAACAATTTTGCGAGTTACGAATCTTTTATTATAAAACATATTCAGTGAATAATAATCGTAAGACAAATAGTGCAGTCATTGGCACAGTGAGAAATAACGGTTAACAGGCTATTTGTTTTATAATTACACATATACGCACTTATTACATCTGTAGTGCAGTCCGAAATTAAGTTAAGGCGACAAAGTATACATGCTCGTAACAACAATTTTAATGAAACACTATTTACACTGCAGTGTGGTTATCCGTCGGTCTCACTGGATGTACTTACTATGTAACTTACAACGTTGTTTTCAAATATAAATGAGAAGCAATATAAAATTATTTTCTATAGCAGAAATTCTTAATAGTTGCCGTTTAAATCAAAAGAGCCAATAACTACTGCAGTGCCAGCAATGGTACAGGATGTAAAGAAATTTTAGGTCGCGGCTATCGTAGGATAATTCTGCACTCTCGATTTCATTGAAATTGAACTAAGAAAAATGCCGCAAAATTGACCTAGACACCTTGAATTTTAAGATCAAAAGGTCAACAATTTTTTTCTAATTGCATTGTATGTTACTCGTCGCAAGGGCCAAAAGTGTAAAAGAAACCCCGGGTCTCAACTCAACCGTGACAAGTAAAATACGGAAAACGCAATTAAAAAAATTGTTGATCTTTTGATTCTATACTAGATTGTACACTATAAAATCATTCTATGGTAGCTAGAGAATACAGGGTGTCCCAAAATTCGTGTAGTTCCCGGAAATAGGGGGTTCCTTGGGTCATTTGAAGCGACATTTTCCTTTACAAAAATGGCGTCGGCGGCTTTGTTTAGGAGTTATTAACGAAAAACACGGACCAATCAGAGCGCCGCTACAGCGGATTGATTTTGGCTGTCGCTGAGTCGGACTCCGTTCGCTATAGCCGCGCTCTGATTGGTCCGTGTTTTTCGTTAATAACTCCTAAACAAAGCCGCTGGCGTCATTTTTTTAAAGGAAAATGTCGTTTCAAATGACCCAAGGAACCTCCCATTTCCGGGAAGTGCACGAATTTTGGGACACCCTGTATATTGTATACTATACTATACTATTGTAGAATCATTCTATAAGTTTTAATTCAATTCGGACATATTCTAGAAGAATCTACCAGCACCGTTCTTGGATCGATTCACAATGGCGCAATCGTGGAACACCAAACAGTAAAATCGTGTGAATAATTTCTTACGTAGGTGCACATTACGGGGCGTATCGTTATTATTCTACGCGCTTGTACTTGCCTCTAGCCTGGTCAAGCTGGCACTGGCCGAGCGAGAGCACGCGTCCCGCGGAAAGGAAGTAAAGAAGGAAGGAAGACTTAATAATGTCCGGAGGGACACTGCGGTGCCATTATCTTTAAGAGCATATTACCTCTAAAGTGCCACGGGTCTTCGCACAGTGGCGCAATACCGACGGCCGAAGAGGGAAGAAGACGAACAGAGGAAGCGAGCGGCCGAAGCCCTTTACCGGTAATCACTACGAGAGGATAAAAGTGACCGACTCCTCATCTCCCTCGCTCTCATTTTACCTTCTCTTTTTTCACCTCGCCGCCGCTCTTTGGAGATTTAACATCAGCCGCGAAAAGTAATGGAACACGTTTTGGCCGAGTTAAAAATCGTTTGCACCCCGTAGACATTTTTTTGCGAGACATACTTTCAGCAGAGCACGACGTTGGTCACTTCCGGACGGACTTTTCTACATCCAGTCTCTCGCAAATGATAGTTTTTTAAAATATTCTACGACTCGAATGTTTTTCGATAATTTTCAAAATATATTTCGAAAAGCGTTTTGAAATTATACAAATACCCCGCCTTAAAAGTGTTTCCGTAATATTTACAGTTTATTTCTGTAATTTTCGTGTTTGTTCGAGGGCAGGAAACTTCGGCAACAGGTGTGCCAATTATATGCGCAACGCATTACAGTTCGTTTTTTATGAAACGCTCCATAAAAGTTATAAAGTTGGGAAGCTGAACTTCTATACAGACATGAATGTATGGCTGATCCTCCGTCATGATAACGTGAATAAAATAGAGAGATGTTTAACGTCCTTTGTTCATCAAATTGCAGATACTTCTAGTTCTCGCGTCCCTCGTTGGTACTACTATACGGACAAATGACTTTTCAGAATTTTTTCCCTCCTTATTATGGATAGACCGTGTGGCGATTAATTTCAACAATTGATTAAATCAGTCTTCGATGATTTCTGTTTTTAATCAATGATTGATGATTGACTTCATCAATTGATCGAATCAATCGTCCATTTTTCAATGATTACCTTCTTCAATTATACCCGTTAATTGATTAATGCTCAACTCCGATAGTGGCTTATGGGCAACAGGTCTCAACTTTCGAAAATCAAACAATTGTTATACATACATATAATTCATATAATAATTAATACATTTTGTACGTAAATTATTTTGTTGTATGTGTAATTTTTTTTATTGCGGTCGCCCCAAATTAATTCATAATATTTAACACTAAACTTACCGACCATCATAAGTGACAGATATGTATACTATTAGAAAAATAACAAAATTAAATTTTAGTCAGAAAATATATTCAATAAATTCCCATGAAAACACCGTTACAATTTTAATAATTGTCAAATAGAAAGTCTAAAATGAGTCATTTGATACCTCGTGGTAGATTTAGTGTTAACGAGACCCTTGTTGGTAAACGAATTTGACGTGCCTGGTCTACGGCATATGCCAGAGCTGAATGAAGCCCAGTAGCAAATACTGCAGGCTCCGCGCTTGCAGCAGAAAATGTTTACCTTGTAAAATTGTGTAATTGCCCTGGCTACCATTCACAGATAATTTTGCTGGAAAACGGTCATTCATTGTGATTTATTATACAGGGTGTCCCAAAATTCGTGTACTTCCCGGAAATGGGAGGTTCCCTGGGTCATTTGAAGCGACATTTTCCTTTACAAAAATGACGCCAGCGGCTTTGTTTAGGAGTTATTAACAAAAAACACAGACCAATCAGAGCGCGGCTAGAGCAAATGGAGTCCGACTCAGCGACAGGTCCCGCTTAGCGTGGCGGCGCCATTGGCCGAGCCAGAATCAATCCGCTGTAGCCACGCTCTGATTGGTCCGTGTTTTTTGTTAATAACTCCTAAACAAAGCCGCTGACATCATTTTTGTAAAGGAAAATGTCGCTTCAAATGACCCAAGGAACCTCCCATTTCCGGGAAGTACACGAATTTTGGGACACCCTGTATTATCATGCAAAACCTAGGGCCTCCTGGCAACATTTGTTACGGGCCCCGCGCTGGCTTATCTTCGGCCCCATTAATTCGGCCCTGGCATACGTTGAGGAACGACCGAAGAGCTGAAAGCTCGGTGTTTATTCGGATATGGCTTTCGCGATTTTCGCGAACCTTGCGGCAGACGAATGTTCAAAGGGCTGAAGTAGCATGCGAACTGCGGATGCAGGAAATTTTAACGGGCAGATCAATATCACGGAGATCCACGCTACGCACATTCCAACCTAGTACAATGCATTTCCATTACGAAACACTCCGCATCGCAATGTGGCCTCTCAGTTTGCATTCGCGTGGTCAATTGATGACGATATGCTCGTCACTGTATGACGAGGTACTCAACGGCAAATGTTCGCGTACATGCGATCACATCAAAGAGGAATGCTAGAAACTTGTTAGTACTGGCAACCTTCTCTATCGATTTATCTACTCGTGCATTTCATGCTTTCGATGTCTATGTACGAGTCACGTATCCACGTGTAGGTCAAGAATTCAACCGGTGCAATACTGTGAGTGGCATATTTTATCAAGCACACGCCAATGTTACTGTTCCCTGCCATGCCGGTAAGTACGTGCGCGTTTCGACAATAACTTTCGATCCTCAAATCTCTGGGCTAAATGATTTTTGTCTAACGTCGACGTAAACTAAATTTCGTACATGCTGATAAACGGCAATATTGATGTACTTCCACTTTTTTCGATATGTTTAAATTAATTTACATTTCAAATATTAAGATAATAACTGGAAATGATTTTATCAAACTCTACACACTATAGCTAATTTGTAAGAATACCCAAACGTATCGATTCGGATTTGAATCATTTGGTTCAAAGACCACGTTTGCTATCAAAAATGTTTAATAGTAGAGGAAAAGAAAGGTGGTGTTTTTCCTAGACCTGCTAAAGGACTCATCGGTAAGGCTATCTGCGAGCCCTGGCTTAGACACGTTTTTTACATTTTTAAGTTGTTTATTTCAGGCATATGAATGTTTAACAGTGGTTGAATACTATAAAAATAAATGAAAAGTATGTTATTGTTAAATAAATTTCTAATTATTACTAATGGCCAAATATTATTATCTGGGCCAAAGAATGTTAAGCGAGAAAGATATCCGCCAATAGAGAGAGGAAAAAAGCGACACTTCAGTGTCGATACCATACAACAAATTAAAATCGTCAGTAGCAAAACGAGTGAAGCAAAAAGCAAATTGTCATTTTCATCTGATTCTTCGAATCCGTGTACTTCAGAAGACAAAGATTTCTGTGTTGTGAAATTTTTATAACTAGCACGAGGGTCCATAGAAATGGTCCTCGGCATCGCCTGCAGACGTTAGACGAAGGAGTCAAAGAGCGAAAAATCTGTTCGGGGAAAGTTGATTACGCGAAAGAGGAGCTCGAATGGAGCAACCTAATAATAGTGATCGAACTGTTGATCACCTGTTGGCATCGACACAATTAAGCGTTCGTGTTCTCTGGACTGCCAGTTTTAGCAGGAGGCTCGGGTAGGATCCTCGTTCATTAAAGTTTCCGTAGCAGGTGTCCCAAAGTGGCGCGGAAAGTCGCAGCGATCGCGTTCTCGCGCGTCGCAATTAAAATAACATTCGAGACCGTGGGCGTCGTGATTTCAATTGCGACGAGGGTCGCATTATATCTGTACAGACGGCGGCTGCGCGGCGGAGTGATACAGGGTGTCCCAAAATTCGTGTACTTCCCGGAAGTGGGAGGTTCCTTGGGTCATTTGAAGCGACATTTTCCTTTAGAAAAATGACGCCTGCGGCTTTGTTTATGAGTTATTAACAAAAAACACGGACCAATTAGAGCGCGGCTACAGCGGATTGATTCTGGCTCGACCAATGGCGCCGCCACGCTAAGCGGGACCTGTCGCTGAGTCGGACTCAGTTTGCTCTAGCCGCGCTCTGATTGGTCTGTGTTTTTTGTTAGTAACTCCTAAACAAAGTCGCTGGCGTCATTTTTGTAAAGGAAAATGTCGCTTCAAATGACCCAAGGAACCTCCCATTTCCGGGAACGACACGAATTTTGGGACACCCTGTATAATTAATGATGGATTCCGCCGAATCAGCCACGGTGTAACGATTCCGCGAGAGACGTAAGCGTAACGGCAATGAGCAACGCGCCGGCTGCGCCTGGTGTAATTGCTTTATGTCGGGCCTCGAAGATGAGGCGCACCTTCTCCTTCAAGAATCCGACGATGCTTGTTTACCGACGGATCACCGATGCCGCGAATAATGCTAATCATCGGTGCTCTCGTTGTCAACGAAGTCTTAGAGTTAGGCGATGCAGGACAACGGGGGAACCAGACTCTAGAAATTGAGGAATGTGAAAGAGTAGCATCCGCTGTCGTAAATTTGAACTTTCTAATGCTGGCTTCATCGATTAAATCACGTCTGCTCGAATTGGTGGAGCGTTTAGAAGTGGTTCTTTACGAGGACACATTTCGGTAAGAATTTATTTGAGAATAAACGTCGAAGAGAGTTGGACGTGAAAAGTGCAATCGTTATCTCTATTCGGATCCAATAATTCAGCAACACGTTGAATGACAATGCTGCGATACTTGCTACAAGATCGTTCCAGTTCCTCTGATAGAAGTCACACGACAGACCGGAAATAAGAAGCAGTGAAAGTAACGGAAACGAAGTATGTAGACGTTCATAATGTGGTTATGCAATTCAGTTGCATCGAAGGCCGTTTTTCAAGAGTGCACTCGCGCAATTTTCCGTTACGTTATTGGCGGCAAGTTCGATATGCTTGCTTCATCATAATTGTAGACACGAAGTACGGTATTCCTAAGCAACTATACTAGGTGTCTGAATATCATCATGAATTCTGCATTTATCATTTTCTCGATGACCTTCCATACTTCTTTTCCTATTACTTATGTCTATCGTAATTTTCAGCTCTACATATGACAGTTGTTAAGATTAGATTGATAGATGCAATGCTGACAGTATAGATCTATCTCCCACCACGCTTCTTTCACGCGTATGCCACCTTGTTCACCTAACCGCAACTTCGTCTTTGAATGACACGAGTGTCTGGCCTATATAGCTGGCTTATAGCCTTTGCCTGTAGTGTCAGACAAAGCTTTTAAACTGGAGGGTTGTGCCACTTGTTGCTAGCAGCTACTTTCCGCTACCGATTATAGTCTCTAGACTTATCCGTTTTACACATTGCCAGCGAGTATGAGCTTCGGTTTCCAATTAGCACACTCGCGTGTCAATCTCCTCTCTACAATATCCCTTAAGAAATGTTCCAATCAGAGTCTTCAATATTCTGATCACCCCAACCTTTCGTTAGCAAATTATGATCTTTATGGACTCATAACTTTAACATATTTGCAGCGTTCCATTGCATTGGAGAATTTCAAAGAGACTTTTATGCATTGTGACATATTGAAGGCATATTGTAGGTGACTCAAAGTCATCACTAAAAACTGCTGTACCATTGTTGAAAATTTTGTTTACATTATTAAACATGTTGGTATCTTATAAATTACTACATAAGTTACCATATCAATTTCAGATCCATAAAATGGAAAAACTTATATACAATGGAATTATTCTAGGTCGGAAGAAATGTTTAATCTTCGAGTTAAATAATCCTAATTTATAAATATTTCTCGACATTTTCTCGTTATCTTCTTCTACGAGATACTGTGTGTACTGACACTTGTTAGATCTGATAAAAATACCAAACAACTATATTACCATACCAAACAACTACCAAATATACAGCAAAAATAAATTGTCTCCATTTTTCCCTAGAATGACAAGGAAGTGCTGATCACTGTAACCGAAAAATAAATCGAGGTTAGTACGTAGATATTAAGGGGGCGCGTGCATTCACCAGCCTGTGCATACACCCGAGAGCTGAGATACGGTGGTTCGAAATCGGCAGGGCTCGAAATCGCAATTATTATCGCGCGAGCTTAAAATAGACTGGTGCTCTTTGCTCGCGCGGTCCGATTAAAATTGTGCCCAGCGCCGGTGTGCAATATTCTGTAAAAACAAACGAGATTTTATCGACCGTCCGACCTCTTCGACACCGCCGATATCGCATTTAACCGGTTCAGACGGGACTTTCACTCTCTACCAGTTTCACGTAACCGAACCCAGACACATCGCGTTTACGTTTCATCGTCATTTCTTTCCTGGAGCTGGTCGGCGCGACGAGCTTTTTTCGTTTACCTGTGCACACACGTGTAACACACACACACAAACCTAGTACCCCAACAGGCAGACGACAGTGTCGATTTCATTACGCTTTTACCACGTTTCACTAGTTTCTGCATCGGTATCCTGCATCCGACGTGTCTGCAATGTCTGCATACATGGTGGATCCCGAGAAACTGTCCGCTTTTAGCGAAAAATATTCGGATCATTGTCCATTAACTTTTCTGGTTCTACCAAGTGACACACAAAAAATATTTATTTGAAATGTACGTGCAATGTCGACGTCTAGGACAGCGGTGTCTTAAAGGCTTTGTAACAGGCACAAGCGTTTGTTGTAACATCAGCCTACATTTTTTAATTAAACAAAGAGAAAAGATAATATAAATATTAAACAATTATAAAATGTAAATATGTAATGTCAGATTTATAGAAAAGAAATTAATAAAAAATAACAAAGATCCAAGCGGAGCGTGCAAAAGTAAAAATTATAAATCAATCTTTTTTGGATGTTTTCAAATGTAAGAACTATAACGAATCAACAACTATCAACCGCCCCTTTTCCAATTGTGGCCACTGACTTATGACCCAAGGGTTGGTATATTTAAAAAAGAAAGAAGACTAATTTTGGCTCACTCTTCAAAAAGATTGTCCGTCGCTGGTCTAAGACAACGTAATAAAATTATCGTACAAACGAAATGACAGACAAAAGTAGCAGTGCAAAACAAAGGCGACGCTTTGATGTTTATTTCATTTCGATTACGATTCGCCTGTACTTAACATAATTTATAAACGAAGGAAGTGGTGCTCTCCAGCAGTGGCGCGTCACTGCGAAAGGAGTCCTTTGGTCTCGTCAACTAATTTGCATGTTGCTGCGACAGATGTCTACGGTACCCTAACTTTTTCTCCCTCCGGTTTTTTTTCCACGTTTTTCCCCCACCCGGTTCTGCTCCCCTGTTTGTATCCCCCTTCATTCTGTTCGCGCCAGCCTTCTGCCACTTTCTTTTTCATTCAAATGCTATCTCGCGGAATAATAAAGCCTGGTTCCTTCTATATAAAACACTAACAAGAAAATCAGAACCCGTCGCCTCGCCGGTGTCTGCTCTGTAGCTTTGTCTTAAAACGATTCGTTTACGCGAAAAATACGGCGGCCGCCATGTTGCTTTACTAACGCGGCATCAGGCAAGAATGATTGCTAATAAAATTGCAAAGTATCTATGTCCTCGTACATTTCTTCTTCATTTACAATCAGAATATGTACATCTATTCTACGAAAATTAATTATTTAACAATAAGAAACAATTTGCGTATCTCAACAATGACTCATATTTTTTCTCACCATTCAGTATAAATACGTTTCTCAAATTGCCTTCGAAACTTACTGATGAGTTCTCTAGCGGGTCTAGGACGAAACACCTTCCTTCTTTTAAAAACTGATTAAAAACATTTTTGATAGCTAACGTGGTTCTCGAACCTGAAGATTCAAATTCGAATCCAGCGTTTAGTATGTCACAAAATAGCTATTTGTTGTTGTAAATGATCGAACCTTTGCGCCGCGAATAAAACTTTGTATTATCCTGAAGATAAATTACGATCGATAACCAATTAATTAATGACTCGTATTGTTCAATAAACGCTGATGTTGCTTCAAGTTCCATTTGATAGAATGGTAAATCTAATTAAAAGAGAAAAGTGCACCTACATTTTGTACACCTTGGTTAGCTGGATCCAAGTAACGCCTTAAATGAAGTGATAAAAACAGCGTTCGCAAGGAACTGGATATTGGTGTCGGATTCAGCTCGCCCCAATCAATGAGGAAGAATTCAATTGCGGCGTGCTAGACGTCTTGTTCTAGAATAGGCAGTTTCATAGGATTAAAGGACATCCCGGGAGATATGATCCAATCGCGGTCACTACGTCATGCTACATTGAAGGATCTAATTAAACTCCACACGAACCACCTGAGATACGCATAAATCAGTATCGTATATGTCGAGTAGCACCTCGGATGTTATCCTTTATTGAATTATAGTCGATCGTCGTGGTCCTTTCAATATGCATCAAAGTTCTTATCGACTGTATCACAAATACGTACAATTTATTAAATCAGAAATATCGCAAGGATTATAAATAAAATTGGTTAGCGATAAAAATCATTTTTACATCAAATAAAATTTTAATTTATAATTTTTTGTTTTTAACTGTAATAATCATAAGGCCGTGAAAAAGTTAAAAATCATGTACACTTTATTCTGCGAAATTTATTTATTTATAGTCGATCGTCGTGGTCCTTTCAATTTGCATCAAAGTTCTTATCGACTGTATTACAAATACGTACAATTTATTAAATCAGAAATATCGCAAGGATTATAAATAAAATTGGTTAGCGATAAAAATCATTTTTACATCAAATAAAATTTTAATTTATAATTTTTTGTTTTTAACTGTAATAATCATAAGGCCGTGAAAAAGTTAAAAATCATGTACGCTTTATTCTGCGAAATTTATTTATTTATAGTCGATCGTCGTGGTCCTTTCAATTTACATCAAAGTTCTTATCGGCTGTATCACAAATACGTACAATTTACTAAATCAGAAATATTGTAAAGATTATAAATAAAATTGGTTAGCGATAACTTTTATATAACTTTTTGTGCACAAAAGTATAAAGGAATATAACTGTAATAATCATAGGACCGTGAAAAAGTTAAAAATCATGTACGCTTTATTCTGCGAAATTTCGAGCAACGACAATTTCATAAAAAATTGTTTTACATATTATTTAGTATAAACTAATCTTTTTAACATCTCGAAAAAAACTCAAGTCGTTAATGACTGTTTCGTGATTTATCGATGTCAACGGAGATCGATAAATTATATCGAACAGCGTTTGATGTTGAAAAACGTCGGATAAAACGATTACCGAGTGCGAACCAACGATAAATTGTACGTTATGTGGAGTAACTGGATGCACCTAAGGATACCTATACCTTCGCGGCGCACCGAAGGAATCTGGTCTCAAACCTGTGAGTGGAAGCAGAGGTCGCCGAGGTCAAGGCAGTGAGGGCGTTCACCAGAATTATTCTTCTCGGTTCTTCCTCCTCTCCTTAACTACTTTGCAGACGCCCTCGGGGCTGGCCTGCCTTTGCGCACACAGAGACTGTTACAGTCAATAAAATCTTCTCCCAGCTAATGGAAAGTTTTCAAGGGAAACATCGTGTTTGCCTATTTATTTTCCTTTCGAACGAGCCCACGCCCGCATCTTCCGGCTTTTTATCGAATAACTACCGTCGCTGTCGAACATAGTCGCGTTCGCCGCCAACAAATATTCGGCAAACGCGATCCCGCCAAAAGTCGAGTGCACATTTTACTCGGCGAACAGACCGAGAAGCAATTGGATGTAATTACTAGACTGCAGGCATTCGCGGGAATTTGTATTAGTTGGGTAATTTGTAACAGGTACGAGAATTTATTTCTTTGTTCAATTACCCGCGAAATGAAAGAATTGGTGGATTTAATTAAACTTTCTCATCTCGGGTCTCCTTTAAATTCGTGAAGAATATTTTATAGAAATCCGAAGAAGATAATCCACATATAATGGTGAACGTTTCCTTGCGATCTACAAAATCACACGTATTAAAAAGTTATGAAACTTGAGATCGGTAAACAATAATCTAGGGATATAAATTAACAATAAATTCGTAATTTGTTTAAAAAATTGAATATACCTGATGTGGGAAGTAAGAGTCAGCTAAAAAGAAGAATAAGAACAGAGCAAGATACTTTCATCATAAATATATATTTTTCACTAATAATTTTAATGTAGTGAAAATAATATAAATAATTTCACTGCACGATAAAGTTCATTAAAATATATCGAGCACCTAATCGGAACAGTTCGGAGATAGTTAGACCCGATATTATAAAATCCGTTTAAAAATGAAGTGCCGAAGTTGGACGACGTTGCTTTAACACGCTATCGAGATAACGAAGGTGCATTGTGTCTCGCGAAATTTCAGCGGAGCTCCGTAAATGAGAAACTTTCAGTTCATAATCGTATCAGCGATTACCATCGGCCGCGCAAACTTTCCGCGCTAGTTTTAGATCGACACTGCTGAAATATCGCATCTTCTCCATTTTACGGCTCCTCGGCCGAAACCTGATACGATATTCTCAAGATAATTTCTTCTTTTCAACTTCCCTTCTAGAACCCATCACTCGAATCAACAGTCACGCGTGAATAGAAGGAACAGTCAGCTTCGCCGGCGAAGTTGCTTAATTAACATAATGCTAGCAACTGCGAGATATCTAATGATCTGACTCGCCGATCGAGATGGTCGTAAGCCGCCTCTCGTTGCGGTGTGAAGACTTTCGATTAATTAAATACCGACAATAATGACATTATGGTAAGTCGAGGAAATTAGCAGTATACAGGGTAAACCACAAAGCGTGGTCAACTTAGATTATTCAACCCTTTTCTTTCTAGAATTATCAAGGTCAATTTATAATATTTTTTTACACTCCCTTTTTACCACCATAAAAAATATATTTCCTTCTTCTAAACCAAAGAAACATTAATAAATATAATTTACTTTAATTGATGTTTAAAATGATGACCACTAGCACCGATACGATTTAGAAAAAATTATTTGTTATAACATGTGCTGAATTTGTCTCAGTGTCTTCTAAAAGATGGGCGTAAAAAATATGATAGTTGGCAAAAAATTTTAATTCAGCCATTTTTATTTTACACGCTAAATCAACACGTTATGTTTCATTTACAGCGCCACACTTTAAAGAAATACATCTCACGATGCGAAGGGTGAATAATTTTACAGTATATGGAAATATTGAATGGCTGAACTTCCAACCTGAGGAACGTATGAGAGCTTTAAAGCTCTCGTTTAACCATGTTATTTCAGCTAAAACTATTTCCGATCGAATTAGTTTTCTCCTGCTAGCCCACCCTGCTTCTCCCACCCTGTATAAAACACCATTAATAATTTCTGACTTGGAAAGAAATGCACATTTTTCAACTTTAAACAAATATTGTAATGCTATTATAAATGATATTGAATTGCTATTTGCAGCAAAAGATTTTGTTAACTTTCCCGAATCCTTACCCAACAGTAATTGTGAAACATAAAACGAGTTGCAATTTGTTGGACAGTGTAATCGACGCACACTGAATAACATTTGTTCTGTTTAATTGAACTTGTCAGATTTGTTCAGCTCATATCGACTCTAGAATCATAAGCTGTTTGCAGACAAGATGACTGTTCGAATAATTAAATTTTCACTTTCGAGGCGGCTTTTCCCGTCCTTCTATCTCGCAATCTTGCTTTGATGCCTTAAGCAATTTCTCTTTTACATCCTACGCTAGTCCGGGTACCATTTTTATTACATCTTATTCCTCCCGAATCTACGACACTGATCCGTTACTCTAAAAAGCGAATTTCCGCAGACGGATATCAAGGACGGCTTAAGTTTGCAAATAAATGTCCCGACTGGAAGGAAGAAGTCTTCGGTCCCGCAAGCATTCCCTTTGAAGCGGGCCGGACGTTTATTGAACCGTGGTTCTTTTTAATTAGATAGAGCCAACATCGCTCTTGCATCGTCAAACAACCAATATTTTAGTTTACTCGAACTTATTACGGCGTTACCAACGTTTTTGATTTCGCATTTAAGTGAAAAATATTTAAGTTGGAATTATGAAAACTCTCTGGCGCGCTGAAGCGCGGAATAAAATTCGCACGGTAAATAATTCTTCAGCCAACCTGCGGGATACGGTGCTTGTAATTCTTAAAGAAAAATATAATCAAGGACGAAATGTATAATTAAGGAACAAAATTTAATCACGAGGTAAAAGTATTAAAATCGTAGGGACTTCAAAACAACGTTTTATTTTACATATAAAAAAATCTTGCTTTAGATTATAATTACAGAAATATTAATTAATAGGTTGTACCCGTTTACATTGATAAGAGTGTTGAATGGAAAATTCAATATGAATAATTCGCATCTTTAACCCTTACTAAACTCGAGAGAAACTAAATTTCTTAGCGCAATAAAAATGTCGAAATTTATTATCGACGTAATTGATTTTCAATATAATACAGGAGATCGCATCTCGAAACTGTAGTTTATTACAGGTGTCGCGAATGTATTTATTGCTCGGTGATAGTGTCCATTTGGTGTTCAGGTTCCGCAGAGGTTGCATGGTGAAAAATACGGAGGAAACAGTATCTCCAGCTAAACGACCGGAATAATCCCGCTGAAGTGCATATCGTAGTGGACCATACAAAATCTTAGAAATGCACCAGCGATTTCTAAGGACGTTCTCATATTTTACCGCTTCCCATATTCCGCGAGCAGTAAAACTGATAACGGTTTGCGTTAGAGCACAATGGCGTCGCACTATTACTTTTCTCGCAATAAGACTACAATGTTGCCCGCTCCACGATAATTACACAGACTTTGTCAGCAGTGTTAGAATTCGTGTCGCAAATGAGAGAAACGGGAAAAGCGCCGCGAATTTAATGATAAAAATGCAAATACTGTTTCCCCTTAACAATGTGACGGTCCGGCAACAGCTTTTATTTTGTTTCAAGTTGTGTAACGAGATTGCTTGTTCTTTTTAAAAGATTAAAATTGTTGCATTGCTGGTAATAACTTCGGACGACACCTGGAAATTCAAGGATTTTTGAAAATACCGATGTGTAGCTCCGCGTAATTATTTTAATAGCCATGAGTGTGTGATAAATCAGATTTACGATGGTATAAATAATTACAATTTTTTCCATTTAAGTTGAAGATACTATTTTTACTGTCATCGAAATTTAATTTTTTGCAATACATTTTGATTAACGATCATCTCTGAAATATGTTTAAATGTTCATAACATAACGTTTTTAAATGTTCAATACGTGGGTGTCACACACGTGTGACGCAAATGGCGAACGTGTTAAACAATAAAATATCAGCCAAAAATTATAGGTTGCTGACCCTCGATATTTAAATAAACGGACGGATTTCTGACAATTTCGAATTTCCAATATTTCTTCGTCACACATAAAATACACGGTCGTATGGGTACAATATTTTTGAAGGACATTAATTTTATTAGCCTGCAACATTCGATGTATAATTGGGCCATGCTGTAGATAGGCGTTCGATATTGCTCATAATGATTATTACGTTTATTTTTGGATGCTCGTATATAATTAGTCACAGAAGTTCACAGTAGTTCAACGTCGAAATTTCAAAATTACTTTAAACCGGAGCAAATGTGTTAGCAAATATAAATGAAGGAAAATTGGTAAGTTGAAATTGAGCAGATTTGGAATAACGATATTGTTCCGTAGAATTTTATTTCATTATTTTTACGGTTTACCTGTCTGTTTTTTATGGGTTTATGTTTACAAATATTTAAGAAGTGCAGTTGATTTGATTGCACATTGTGCAGCAGAATAATGCAAAGTTCTTTCCTCCGTGAACCTAAATCTTACCTAGAGCAGTACAATTCCTTTCTCAGTGGATGGAAGCAAGCTTTTCGCATCATTATTGCATTGGGACGAGCATTTTAATAGAGCAATCGAGATTCGCGTTGCACGGTCAGCATTGAAAATGCACCAACAAATTTTCAAATTCCTTAGACTTAACTATCTATGTCCGTCTAAAAATCATAGCCAAGAAATCGCTAAAATTATTATTATAACATACAAACGCTGAAGCATTTTGAAAATTAAAAGTATGAGTGAGATATTCTACATTTACTTCATTAACATAAACTAGGTGTATATATATATATGTATATAATTAGTAACACAGTAAATATAAATTATCATTACCGTTAATTATACATTCGAATTCAATTACGCAAAACAAATTCCACTATGAGACGAGAAGTAGCGAGACGTCTCTCTCAAGTAGAGAGACGCTTAATATGGTCAGACAGCCTGACAAACACGAAACCGCATAATACCGCTTACGCTTGGAGTATTTTAACCTAACATGTGCAACATTTGCGTAAATTTTTTATGTATTGTACCCTCAAAACCATGAAATCCCTTTAATTAATGAGAAAATGATTCATTTGTTATTCAATAACAACCTATTATTCCGAGCGTACATTGAATTCGAATTCAATTCGAGACGTGTATCTTGCATTCCCGTTACACATATTTATTAATTAATATAACATATTACTTTAAATATTTATATAAAATATAATGAACGAGATAAAACCAATTTAAAAATAAAATACAATACTCACCAACTCAAAACCTGGGAAAATGGACACAGTAGTCGATGCATGTTGAAAAGTCATAATCCTTTCGATTTTCCAAAGTTAAATAGTTGCATTCGACTGCAGTCACTGCTATTAACATGTTTCCGATGCAATGCGGGCAGCGTTTGATCTTGCAAGGTGTTCGCAGAATGAAAAAAGGCGAAATCACGAGGCTGTAGTTAATTAAGCAGAGGATGTCGCGGTAAGAAAAAGCGTTGGAAAAGTCCGGAGGGTTTCGTCGACCGACTAGAAGTTTAACGAACTTGGACAAAGAGAGTGCGGGGGCCTCCGGAACGAGGGAAAAGGATTGACGAATGGGGTGCTAGCGGTGGTTCTGCCATTGGGGTGGAGCAGAGTATACGTACATTCTCTCCACCATCGGGCAATGGTAGCAACCCCGTGTATTACGAGCGCGAGCCACCCCCATAACACTATCCCTTGGTGCTGTATCGATCCATCGCCATGCCGGAATCGAGCCCCTCCAACGTGCTGGAAAGTTCGGGACGCCGCGCCGCGACGGCTAGCGGGTGAAAGCGAACAAAGGAAACGCGCCGAATCTTCAGTTATTTCTTGCTTTGTTTCGCTACGCGACACTGCGACTCTCCCCTCCTCGCCTGTCTTATCCCTCTGACCTTCCGAAGATGTCACGTTTGTCTTTTCGCGATAGGCTAAGCACCCCTTCCTCCTAACCGTGTCCAGACCGCCGCGCCGCGTGAAAATTGATGCATCATGGCTACTACGACTACACTGTGTCGCGCACGGACTTCTCTAACTTGTTGAGTTTAATCAGATTTTGGATGACGACTGCACGCTATCGCGGATACCCGTTTCCGCGTGGGTGAGCCGAGGGGTGGACGTTAACCAAAGTTCGATATGTTTGAGTCATTCGATGCATATAAAATAAATTTGAATTGATTAATAATATATAATGATAAGTACCCTCTGAACGTAGAAGAATAAGCATCGTGAGCCAAGGGGTGGACGTTAACCAAAGTTCAATATGTTTGAGTCATTCGATGCATGTAAAATAAATTTGAATTGATCAATAATATATAATGATAAGTACACTCTAAACATAGAAGAATAAGCTGGAAATTTATTTTGCTGAGTTTATTCACACCTGTTTATACTGACAATAGTTTAACTATTTTGTAATTATTATATTCTGTTTTGTATTTGACGTATTTCGCCTTTTTTGTAGTTATGTTAAAATAAATCTCATATGAGATTTTATAATAAAAAAAATCATATGTAATGATAAGTACACTCTAAACATAGAAGAATAAGCACCGTGAGCCGAGGGGTGGACGTTAACCAAAGTTCAATATGTTTGAGTCAATCGATACATATAAAATAAATTTCATATTTCAAAAAAATAACCATCGAATAATAAATAATAAAGCAAAATAATCCTTTCAGATCGTTGATTATAAATGAATGCGTAGTTATAAAAAAAAAAGATGAGACAAACGCAAGGACACATTTGATAATTGTCCTCCTTTGAGTCTAAGAGTTTTTGATCAACTTTATGAATTCTCTTTAGCCTGGCTTTAACCAGCTCTTCCTTCGTTGAAAGATAATTAATGCAGAGTCAGAAATAAAAAATAAACGGACAAATTGCTCGCTCTCTAGGTGTGAATCCTGCTTGAAAGGAAGTCGAGGTTCGCACAGTCAAGCTGACGCTTTGTTGCACGAGACAAATGAATCTTTTTGTAGTATTGACTCTACCGGTAACGCATTTACCAACCGCCACTATTCAGTTGGAATTGTTTTATCAGCTTACAATTAGTGCGCCGCGCTCGCTTTATTTTGTGCGTTTGAGTACACGATATTACCTATTGTTTCGCATTCACTTGCATCTTATCGTGCTGGTGTTTCATACTTGCTCCTGCTTCATCGTACATATAATACAATCTCTCACAATAAATAGCACTCTTTCCAAGCAGTCGTGTCTTTAAAAGTGTGAACTTTCATTTTTCTGTAAAGCGTAAATTAATATTTGAAGCTTCATTTTTCTGTTAATGTTACGATTAAATGTTCATAAACGCTGTTAATAATGGAAAATCTATTAGCATTCTCCGAGAATTCCGTGCTGGCGATCTCAGGGGTACAGCGCAAGTTATGGTTAATAGAAACGAGCTTTAAAGCGGGAGGGAAATGGCGCACAAAGGGAACGAACAAGGAATATACGAATTATTCTACCGAATTAAACAGCG
This sequence comes from Lasioglossum vierecki, assembly GCA_028455595.1. Lineage (NCBI taxonomy): Eukaryota > Metazoa > Arthropoda > Insecta > Hymenoptera > Halictidae > Lasioglossum > Lasioglossum vierecki. The sequence continues at coordinate 30,394,299 of CM052335.1, forward strand.
TTCCTGAAAAAAAAGAAAAGTGGCCGGAGAGTTTCTGCCGGCGGTGTATACATATCATTTCGGTACAAACGAACCACAATCAGATTAGCGAGACGAAATTAAAAGAGAAAAGGGAGCAACGATTAACGATAGCGCACGAATAACGGGGGAGGTGCGCTATATCCCTCTGCATATTGTATATAATTCGTCGTAGCCAACCCATGAAAGCACTTTGGCCGAGCTTAAAACTACCCTTTCGGACAGATGGTCACCTGGATGGACCAAGTACACTTAGCGTTCAATTAGGTGTAGCGCGTATTTTAGGTGGTGATCCCACATGCCGAAATCAGACGAAATCGCCGGCTCCGAGTCATTAACGACTGAAATTCGTTCCGCTTAAAATGTGAGCCACAAATCTTTCTTCACCAAAAATTCTTACATTTCATATTTACAGAAATTATTTTCTTAATAGTATTATATGCAAAAACAGACTGAATTCTGCAATCTACTACTTTATAATACTCCAACAAATTCATTATTCTAGTTACTATTCCGTGTATTCTGGGTAAGTACAACTGAGAAGTAGTTGATGTAGTTTGAGTAACATAATTATTTGTGCGAATTTACATGTGTAGAAGGAAAATAGAGATCTCTCAGGACCGCATGGAACATTATTGTTCCCATTGATAATATTATGATTTCTAAATGGCTAAAGAAATTCATAGTCACAATTATTAAAACCTGAATTACCACTTCGAATAAACGTGATTCGAACAATACGCAAGAGTCATAACGTCTACCGTACTATAGATATACATGGCCTGAATACGTGGCTATTTGAAAATCACTATATTTTTCATTGTTCACGTTCGACGCCAGGAATGAAGAGGCTGGCCTATATTTTCACCGTTTCGTCCATCAGTCTCAAGTATCGCCGCATGAAAGCTAATCAATTAGGGGACACAGTCGATCGATTTAATCGAGAATCCCGTGTCGAGTTGCGTCAAGCACGGCGCGAAGTAAACACCTTCCACGAAAGATAATCGTCTCGCATGTTTCACAAGATATCAGAATTCACCAACAGTGCAAGGGAGAAGAAGATTAGCACGTAATCGCGATGAGTCACCGGCGCCGTGAAATTCGGGAAAAATTTTCTCCTTATGTCAAAACCCTTACCTTAGTTCCTTTGTCTCCCGTGCAGTATCGTTTGTTAGGGCAACGACCTGCTGCGATCCTAGACGTTCAATTTCAAAGTCCCCACTCCTTCCGAAACCGATGCACAGTGGTTCAGATTGGAAAATCGTGTCACATTTCGATATAACTTTCGAACCAGTAGAGACATTGCAATGAAATTTTCGAAAAATATTTAAAAAATAGTCATTTTTAACTATATGTAATTCAATATTTTTGAATTTGTTAAACAATAATTTTTTATTAATTGTCATGGATATTTTTGATTTAAATGATATCGATAGTTCCATTCTGTACATTCCATCATTATTGTATCTAGTCATTTTATTATCTCTCTAATATACATATACATTCTTGTTATAATTCCCTATTTTTTCTCTCACTACACCTTTGTTCCATCTATTATCTCTCCGTCTCCTAGTATCCTTCGAAACTCATCTAGTCTCATTAGTCTAAAGTTCACACAGAAATCAACAAATATATTTAAGGTGATAACATTAGGTGATTCACCCTGTATACCTATTTCGACTTATTTTCGCGAAGCACACGAAATGCAGGTCGTCTCATTAATTATATCAACTCCTATACCGTGGACCCAATGAAATTATTCCGTAATATCATCTACGAACGCGCGTCGGATTGTGTAATTAATTTCGATTCAGTATAAACAGAATCGTTGGTCAAAGTGGTTTCAAAACGCATGTCCGGCAACTACGGAACATCTCTTTTTACCTGTCCGGCCAGTCTAATCCCATAATTCGCTTAATGCGATTTTTCAGAATTTTTCAGAATGACACCACCAGACGTACCAGGTTCTAATTGTATAACTGTGTGTGTGTTACTAATCTTTCAACGATATAATGTATCTTTTAACAATCAGTGAAATATTAGAATTACGAATATTTCTTATTTTTTCTGTCCGTGTTTAATGATTGTTTAAACATGTTTAAATAATCACAATGTATTACCATTGCACATCACTGGATTCGGGAAAGTCTAGAGAATCTTCTGATGAAAGAACAATACAATATCTCTTATAATACCATCACAATATTTGTTAAAAGTCGAAAAATATGTTTTTTTTCAAACTCAAATTTCTCAAAAACTGTGCGTCTAGGAACAAAAAATTAAGACCAGATTCGGAATCCGCGCGAAAAACTCTATAAGATGCACCCAACAGTTGTATAGAAACATTTATATTTGGAAAATGTTTATTTAATGTCCACTGCATTCATGGAATGAACGTTTTTTCAGTTATGAATTAAATTGTTCACAAATAACACAATATGACATTATTATTAATACATTGAATTTAACCTGTTATACGCCAAAAGGTAGAATGAAGAGAGGAGGTGTGAGCTGTGACTGGCTCGGTAGACTGGCTAGAACTACTTGATTTCTTCTGGGTTTGGGAATAGCGACGCTTGAAGTGTAAGAAACTTCATTTAAAAAAAGACCTTTCCTTCACCGTGTGTTTCGCGCATTTCGTTGTACACTCCAACAATTTCGATGGGAATTCTTCGCACTGAAACCTGTCAACAGCTTTCAATCGATAAGCTATTCTATCCGAAATGCTCTGCATTTGACAAAACGCATTCCAAATCAGAATTTAATGGGCTCTCGACGCGTAATCCCGCCAACGTGTGCATGTAGGGTAACTGCTGATTGCTTGAAATTAGCTACCGAGAAATTCACCGCGATTCGTAATAGCAGAGTTTCTAGTGAACACGGTCGAGATATATGATCGCGATAGTTTCTGTGCAGAACAAAATGATTGGACACTTCGTACATAAGGTCAGATTTAATAACGACAGATTTCGATAAATCATGCTCGTTATGCGGTCAGCCTAATTTAACTACCATCCTACCATATATAGTACCGTTCATTAACCCTTCTGGTACGAGCTCTGGATATATCCGGCAGCTACATTTTTGTCAATCGATTTCATCGATTCGACAGTGTAGCTACGTTCCTTATACAATAATAATTATTCTAATACAAAGTCTCTCTTAATTTCTTCCAAGAATTCTGAAAAAACAGCTACAGGTATAATTGTTGTTCGATCTGAATCTTCATACAAAAGAAAAAAATTTTATTCAAATAAAAATTTCCATAAAGTGAGTTTAAAATTTCTGCCCAACTTCAAAGGGTTAAAAAGAATTTAATGACATACTCGGTCCAGTTTCGCGTGTCACGAAATTTCTTGAACGTTATTTCATAAGTATGCCAGTGATAAAAGTTCACTGTTGTATTGTTCCTAATACATTCGACTCCATCCAGAAACAAAAATCTCGGGGTTCACGAAAAATTTTCGAAATGGATTTTTCTCGGGTTTTTTTGGTCGACTACTTCATCACGGATTTTCTTGAACGTTGTTCTATAAGTGAGTCAATCAAAAAATTTATAGTTACATCGTTCCTAATACATTCGACTCCATCCAGAAACAAAAATCTCGGAGTTCGCTGAAAATTTTCAAAACAGGGTTGTGGTCACTGTGCGGCGTTAGATGAACGTCCTCGGCTACAAGTGTCGCAAAGTTCGAACAGTTTCGAAGCAGAAACTATCCTCGGACCTATGTTCCCTCCTCGGAAAGCAACCGGTGGCCGTTTCTTGATCGCACACCCGTTAGGTGGTGGGCACGTGGCCGTTGCGGCATTATATTCCCATGGCTGGCACGTGGCCGTGCGCCGGTACCCTCGATATCCCCTCAAAACCCAGAACCCCGCCACCTCTTATTGTTGGGGAGCCGGTGCCCCCGAGGGTCGAGGGTTTGTCGCGCTATTTAATATTTTGATCGTAGAGAAGCGTCTGCGTTTCGTACGGCGCGCGGCGACTGGCAGGGGTTGCCCACGTGCTCGCGATCGTTCCCTTTTGATTAATTTCGGTACGGATCGACTGGCACGAACGTGTAGATGATCCTCGACAAAGAAAAGCTCTGGGAAAAGCTCCGTCGGGGCGGATCTGCCACCCGAGAGATCGAGAGAGACGGAGAGAAAAAAATAGCAACAGCTGGCACGGGGACGAGAATCGGCGACGAGCACAATGAGACCTCGACACAGGGGCAAATCACCCCCTGGTCTTGCCCTCTCTGCCACCCCCCCCTCTCACCAAAAGCCCTCCTTGCATCCATGCACCCCTCGCCTAAACGTTCGTTCTGACGCGTTCCAATCAGCACACGACGTGCACGCGCGCACGCTTTCGCGATCATCCTCCTGCTGTATTATATGATATAATCGTGGACCACTTGCACCCGAGGGGAGGAATATCGTTAATGACACTTCATTTTCGACGAAACCCGGGACAACCACTCCGCTCCCTGCAACTGCCAGACGCCCAGGGACATAATTATTCCGTCGGAAAGTGTTATGCCTAGACTTGAGCACTAGGTTTATGCGTTTCCAGATTTTTGATTGGGTAACCACAGAAAGATTCAGTCTCGAGCTGGTTCGTCGTGGAACGTTTATGCCAGAATTACATTCCACGACCTCGACCATTTTCAGACACGAATTTTGCCCAGCATATCACTCGTGGAAATTCTGTGGACGATTGAATTGATATTTATTTTTCATATACTGAGAGGCAAGATTTATTTCATCGTATGATGTCGACGATGTATTAATGTACAATATAGATTGAAACAATCAATTTTTATAGCAACGGCCAGGTACGTTAAATCCTTGAAAACCCGGAACAACCGTTCCGCTTCCTACAACTGCCAGACAGACGCGCAGGGAGATAATTATTCCGTCGGGAAGTATCATGCGTAGACTTGAGCGCTAGGTTTATGCAAATCCAGATTTTTATTGTGTAACCATGGAGAGATTCGGTCCCGAGCTGTTGCTTCGCGGGGGAACTCGTGTAAATTGATGAAGCTACCGAGGCTGTGTGTGTGTTTGTATTAAATATCCAAAATTAAAACAACGAATTTCTACGTGGAAGTTTAGCTACACTGAATTCTCGTTGATTTTTTTGTCAAGTACAGAAATACGAATATAAAAGTTCAATTTGTCAACTAGAAAATTTCGGAAAACTCGCGCAACAATGACAAAATGAATTTCGCCGACGAAACGGCTTTATTGGCGATTACAGAGAAAACTTTGATTGTTATCGAGCGGGTCTGGCGTTCAAGAATCGATAAAGGCCGAACCAGTGTGCGAACGAGAATACTCGAAAGTGCAGCGTTGCCGAAAAAGTCGAAAACAAATGGTGGAAATGGTAATTTGATTTGAAGAAGCCACTTCGTGGAATTTTTCGGCTCCACTCGAAACGAACCCATCCATATGGCGCGAGACGCGACGAAAAACCAGAAGCGAACTGAAACTAGAACTCGAATCCTGATTCGGGAGTGGCAAGACAGAACAGCTGCTCCGGCAAGAGGACCCTGCAGCTGCTGTCACTATATGTATAGTGTTGCCGGTACCGCGACTGCTACCGCTCCAGCCACTTCAGACTTTCGAGACTAAATGACGCGGATGATCGGCCGATCGTAACTGTAGTCAACGGGCCCAGTTTTCTATTGTAAAACGTGTGTTGTATCAGCTGTATACGGTTGGATCAAAAGGCACACGATTTACGGTAATCGCTAGACCATTTAATTCAGTCGGGTCATAGATACCTTGAAATTGTCAAATTCGTTTCCATATTTCACGGTTAGATGTACAATGGTCGTCTTGTCATGCAACTAAGAATACCGGTAGATTATCTGGAACATATTGTAATTATTAATAAAACTTTTCGTTTTACGTTATTTATCGTCGCTGTTTGAATTTTTCACACATGGAATATTTCCAGAGGTATTGCGATTGCGACTTTGATTGATCTTCGTGGATTAGTTTCATCGATCTGTTGTTAGTCTTAAGAGAAGATTTGCAATCGGAGAAGAAATAAATTTTTATTTTCAATTCCTGTTTCGTGATGCAGAAAAATATAATTTTGTATGAAAGTCTACTGCAGAATTTAGTTTTACGTACACCTTCTTTTCAGGATACAATATTATTTTTGATTAAGAGAAATGACAATTAATATATTTTAGTAGTGTCTTATTCTTGAATTCACTTATTACTGGATAGTCGCAATCTGCAGCAACGCGATTAATTAGCATAAAAGGGTTGGATTACATTTCTTGGCAAAAGACCAGGCAAACAATCAGATTAGAACGAGAGGGATATCTTCGAATTCATTAATGCTAACAAGGAATATTAAATTGTGAGTGAAATAAAAAGAGACACTGGCTGCTCTCTTCATTTAAAAATTGTACAATCGTCACGATTGAATTTACAAAAGTGGAATTTGGTTAAAATGTTGAAAAGATTAAAATAATTATATATCTGATGGAAATATTAATGAAAGAATGACATAATGGAAGTCCATGGAGATGACCATTTGTAATATTTAATAAAATATTACAACTATAAAGACAGTTAGCGAAACAAATTATGGTAGCGAACGTATTAACTCGACATGAATTATAATTATTTGCATGAACAGTCTACAATACATTCTCTACGGTGTAGTTGCAATATATTCGTCACGGAAAATTGAACTGTAAATTAATAAACGATATAATTTACTTGAGCCGCCGCGGTAATAGAACCGAAATAACTAGATCGTTGTAAAATATAATTGAATTCTAAGTGTAATAACTGTAAAAATACCTGTTTCCTATTTTTTCGGAAGACTTCGATTATTATCGTTATAATCTTTAAATTTCACCTGAAATATGGGGAAACAAAATAAAATTGTACCAAAAATAAGAATAAATATGTATATGTATATATTATTATTATTTATTTAATGCTTTAAACCACGTATTTAGTCCACATATATACATATAATATATAAACCATACTTGGTTTAAAGCATTAAATAAATAACAATAATATATATATATATATACAATGGTAAATATTTATTCTCATTATATATATTATATTTATCTCAAATATAACTACAAGAAATTATGAAAACGTTCGTAAGCAGTAAATTCAACTCAGTAGATAACTACGCATTAAAATCAATATTGCTAGTAATTAATATTCTCTCTAATTAATCTAATTTCTGTCCATATTAGCAAACATGGACGCCAATAGCCACGAGGGTTACACGACCTTCATGAATGAATAGATGCAAATTTGTCGACATTATAATTGCAATATAAAGCAAGACTGCCTGCATTTATATGTATATGTGATTTGTCTATTCACTATATACAAGAGAAATTCATATTAACACACATTAACGTCAGATATATTCCATTTTTGTCACAAAATTTGTCCTTCATTCTAATTTCTATGAACGAACGTACATTTACCATGTTGTGTTTAACTACACACGTGTAATAAATAAATCAATCTAAATATTTATCCACCGTCTAATTGTATCTTCTAATTACTCCAGTTTTAAAACAAGTTTAAATTCTCCTGCTCCTGAAGCTTTCTAAAACACAACGAACAGGATGAGGGTACTAATAATAGGGTGAAAGGTCGATCCAGCTCGGTTCCCGTGGTCGCTCAAAGCCAGGTACAAAAATGACAAACCATTTCCATGTATCTGGTACACAGGGCAACTGCTCATTTCCGGTGACCTCCTCCGAGGTCGGATCATCATTAAGGTGATGACGCGTCCCACTTCCCTCGGATTCCTTCTTCGCCGTGTCGTTTTTTGGACAGTAAGGTCACGCATCAAGGGCTTTTTTTCGACATGGATCAGAGGGGTTGACTGGTCCTCGCGAACACGAGTACGTTCCGCGGCACTTTTTTCCCCTCTTTCCGTGTTACGTCATCTTTCTTCCCCCTTCGTGCCTTTGACTCTCTTCGTCGGCTGCAGCTGCTCGTCACACGAACCCCATGCCATCTGCCATTAGAGGTTACACATGCACACGCGCTCTCCCAGACAAGTCCCCAAGATCTGTAGTGGTTCTGTGATAATACCAGGTGTGTCGAACTTTCGATAGGATCGCGTTAAACGCTTAATCCTGTCGTTGCTTTCTATTGTCGCTTCCGGCGCGACGCGACGCGGCGAGCCGACATCGAGATCATCGAATCGATACAAAACATTCGAAAAAACGCCGCGGAAAATCTCGAAACCCGTAGACCCCCCACATCGGATTACGTTGAGATACACGGTGGGCTGTTTAAAACGAAACTATTTTAACAACTTCGAGGTTCAATAGATTCGAAGTCTTCGCGTTGGCTGCAGCACCATGAAGCCAATTTTTGTAAAAATACAATTCTTTTCAATTATTTTTACCTGAAACATTTCTTTGTCAGTTTATTGGAAATCGGATCAATATAAAATGCTTTCATCATTTATCGGTAGTTACGGGTCAATGAAAAAACAGCCCCTCTTAGCGATTTGCATAATTGATCCTTCTCACACTGTTTGCGAAGGTTCGAAAACTATGCAAATGTATTATTTGCGTACGAGGTAGTCTCAGATTCGCTACGGTACTTTTTATAATGTCTCACGTGAATTACCATTATGTTACGTGGCTAATCGTAGTACCATTACGCAAATGCTGTTACATGGAACTCGAATTAAATACGGATGTGTGTAGGTACATATCGGTATTCTTTAAGAGGTTAAGAAAGAATATAAATCTCTATTTCTGTTTGTTACAATCCAGACAGAAAATTCTTATTTTGCATTAAAATAAATGTGGTTGCATATTAATTTTCTTCTTACAGTGGAATCTCGGTATCCGTCTGCTTGGGAGTATACGTCCTGTTTGGACGTGACAATTTTTTTTGTAAACAATTGTCTCAAAGGAAAAATTAAATTAATAATCAATTATATTCAGAGTTGATTGTATTATTAACTGACCGATCATACAAGGATTCAGTAATGGAATTACCGATGAGGTCGGCGTATGATTGCGAAGACACAACACGGAGAGATGAAAGAAAATGTTCAGTCGATCGAGTGTTTCATTTTGTATTTTAGCATTAAGCAAAGTTTAAATTTAAAAATCTATAATAAAATCTCATTTTCATTTTTTGAAAATTATTTTTTTAAGATTGATATAAAAATAATTATTAATATATTTATAAGATTAATTATTTTTATATTACTTCTCATGGGAAAGGTTGGTTTGGTATAAGTCTAAACATCGGGAACGGATTAAGGCCGTGTACCGAGGTTCCACTGTAATTATGCATAAAACTAAAACGAAGTTCAAAAGGCGGTCATTTAAATGAAATTATTTTTAGAGTGTAATCGCATATACCAATAAATAAAACGGGAAAATAATTACATTAATATTTTATACCGTCATGTTTTCAGTTTAACCCTTTGCACTCGGAGCTATTTCACCTCGAAAATCAAACGTTTCTTCTGACCCAGAATATTCCCATTCTCTATGATTTTTTAAAATTTGGTAGATATAAATTGATATAATATCTCCTACAATACTTAAATGTTTAGTAATTGGTTAGATACCGACGTATCTAATAATGTAAACAATATTTTAAATAATAGTACAGCAGTTTTTAGTGGTGCCTCAGAGGCGCCCTCGAGTGCTAAGGGTTAATATAAGCATTTATAGCTTTTATTTGATGACCCTTTATAGCAATGAACAAGGAAAAATATTCGTGGCCGGTTTCGTATCAGGCTGCTGGAAAACGCTTCAATAGACATCCCTTCTTTGTACCTATCTGGAGCCGGCGTAACAACTATATTCATATCCAGGAGCCCTAATGTTTTCACGGCAGCTCAAGCTGCAACAATGGGCGCTGGAAATCGTATTCATCGCGTCATACTTGCGCAACGTGCTTCAGTTACAATCTTGCGGCCTGGGGAGCTGCACAGAAATTACCATAACGGCCTCAGAAGGCGTGGGGCCAGTACACACGCAACCGGCACGCGACAACGGGGTTGCAACAATAGCTAAATCACTGATCCTCGTCCGTGGATTATAGAGCTTGCTGCAGACGTTTTTCGAAAAATTATTCAGCTCGACCCCTGGCCGAGTTCCACAGGCTGCAACTGCGCTCCGCAGATTAAATATGTATCTGTCTATTTGCAAATGCATCCCTGAATTTTACAACAGCGATCACGCGAAACCGGAATCCCGGTTGGTAATGGATGAAAGGTTTCGTGACAGCGATAGTGTTTGTCTTCTTGATGCTGTATATGTAAATGTACATATGTACACCACTACCGAGGACTATGCTTATTATTATTATTATTTATTATTCTAGACGGGCAGAAGCCCTTTTTACATAAGTATTTACAAAGAAAAAAAAGAGAAAGATACAAGACTACTTATCTAATAGGAAAGAAAGGACATGCGCACAAAGACAAAGAAAAAAAACAAAATAATACTGATACAATCGATAGATTGTTCTAATGGTAGATTAAATATGGTAGAATCAGCGTACCAAAAATTATCGAAGATCTGTATCAACCTTGTTCGTTTTTTACACTTTAGTGGCGCCTCACGTACATAGTGGCGTATCTAGCTGGACAAAAATCATATATTGTTTTGGAGCAATTATTTCAATATACATTTGCATTATATTTGTAGTGAAAATGGTCGTACCAACCGTTTCATTAGAAGGAAATCCCAACACGTTTCGCGGTCTTCTGCGAAAGTGTGATTTTTGATTTTTCACTCTGTTCGCATAATCTTCCCATTGTAGATGTCATCCAGATTGTTTAGACCTAACCCAAATATATAATATTTGCAGTAGTTCATTTAGATATGGCTTAGATTTATTATAGATTACACACTAGCAATACCAGTTTTTTGCAATACCTCAAAATAATTCTTTCGGTTGCGTACTTCCCCCATCCCCCCTCATCATACGCCCCTACCACCGGCCACCCTAGACGTTGTCACTATACTCAACTTCTGCCTGTAATAAAACTCCGCATGGGCTTTTTAATGAAAACAATCAATATTTTATTATACTTCCAACGCGATTCATGATTATTTAGCTGCATGTTTTAATTGGATAAGATATTTTCTATTTTTTGAAGGACTTCGATGAACTTATGGTCTCTGCTGCATCCTGGTCCAATCACGAGCATATTCTGTTAATTTTCTGGACGCTTTCCTAACAATTTCCCGAGAGCGCACCGGTGCGGCGATACACTACCCATCTACCTACCATTATCGTTCCACTATGATTTTCAAATAATTTAATATCACTTGATAACAGCGCGGCATTATCTGCTCCGGAATATTTATCGTGGCGACATGCGACAGGGGCGAGTGGCGGTGGTAACTTCATTAAAATAAGGCCATAGCAGACTAGCGATGGCCAATCGAGGCTAGCACGAGAGGCGAATTGCGGGAGGGCAACGAAAATTTATTAGCAATCATATTCCAAAATTTCCAATTAATTTTCAATACGTTTCGTCCAAGCTGCAAATCTATATTATTATTTAGGAAACTTTTATACCTTTCAGCGAGGAAGATTTTTCTGCAACAACACATTTTGAACAACTTTTTCCTTTTCCAATATAGGGGGGTCGTTTTTAGTTTTCGAGATATTTGCAAAAGACTTTCGCTAATACTGTATTGAATTTTTCGTATTCCTGCATACTCCGCGGCAGCATTCGTTTATTTTTTGTGTGTAAACACAGTGTGGAGATGCGAAGTGGCAATATCCATCCACCCATCCACCCAGTGTTTCTAAAAAGAAGGTTTCTGTTATAAAATGAACATTTGTGCCAATTTTCAGTATCATATTTGTAATCAGCACGTTAAAATACGCAAGAATCTAGAGTATAATTTGGAAACACTGAGTAATTGTGAAAGACTGGGTGGGTATGTGGTGTCAGTTCGACCTTTTCCGCCCTCCTGTTTTCTCTCTCATCTCCACAGCGTCAAAATGTCAACAAACGCCGCATCGGGCCAGGTTTACGTTACCGCGGTGCGTGCACGAGTACGACAAATTCAATACAGTATTCGCGATAGTTTTTTGCAAATATCTCGAAAACTAAAAGCGACCCCCCTATATTGGAACAGGAAAAAGTTGTTCAGAATGTGTTGCTGCATAACATATTAAAATTTCATCAAAATAGGTGTACCCAGACCTTTTTTATATAATTACCCAGAGATCCGTTTAATGACTATGATCACGATTAGTTTATTCGTTCGAGATCAGCCAGTGAAACGCGAACAGGTTGCGATTCCGTGGTTGGGGAATCACGCACTAGATTCCCCGGAGACGTTTGGCAATGTTTGAAAAATTAAGAGTTAAGCGCCCTCGGGACGCCACCTCTGGTTCGTTAGTGGTGTTTCAGCAGGAAATGAATGCACGGACGCCGCGGCAACAAAAATGAAACGTGTGGAAGGCACACACTTATTATTCCCGGCAACAAACTACCGCCGCACACGTTCCGTGTTTTCCGTCTGTTTATTGTCTCCGATTCCCGTGGTTGAACAGTTTTTCCTCTGCGGTTCACATTTTCACGGAAAACTTGTCCGTTGATTTACACCTCGCGCTTCTATCAACGGTCCACGGGTTCGCACCGCGAATCACGGAAATTTACGCTGTATCTTATTCAGCCTTTTACGGGTCGGCGTTCGTAAATGGAAACCGAATTTTATCATTTCCTTTACACCCTTTACATCCTCTGTTTTCGCTCCGAACCGTTCCATGCTGCAGTTTTGATATCGAGTTGCATAACACGAATTCGCAATAACGTTTCATGTACTGGATACGTGTATACTCGTTGCAGAAATCTAAGAATCATCCATTTAAGGGGGTAGACTCGTTTCTAGGATTACAAGGGCCTTCTCATTTCTCGATAATGCAATGATAGGGTTTTTAACTAGTCAAAAGCGCTAGATAAAGAGATTGTCCTAAAGATAAAAGTCCTATTTTTGCGTTTACGAGGTGTAATTTGAATTATTCTATTTTAATAGAATAATTATGCAAGTATGTAATGTATAATTACATTGCACTCCTTACTATTATCTTGCACCCCACGTTTTTCGTTTCAAATCTTGCAAGTATTTTCATAGCTATTAAAAATTTCCAGGTCTATCTGTATGGGGCTGGGAAAAATGATTTCATACTTTTTAGTCCGTCTTAAAAATGTGGTATGTTAAAAAAAATTTAACTCAAATATTTATTTTCTACTTTTTAGACGAACAGACCGACAAGAAAGTGTGTTATCCAGTTGTCCATTGTCATCCAGTTCTGTGCTATCTTTAAAGTTTCAAGTATTTAGTTCATCGGGAAGTTAGTTCAAAATCAATTGCAAAAGTACCGAACGAAGTGGTAAAAATGCAATTGTATCGAGAAATGAAAAGAAATTTCGAAATTTCAAAGAAATAAAAATTTCTATCTCTTTGTTACCATAATACTTAGCCAATGGACATACGACATATATTTTGCGGTTTCATTTATGAACTCATGAACGACAAGGGAAGTATTGAATAAAAGTTTTACTGAATGTGTATTCGGTCTATAAAAAGATTAATGGCCGAATAAGAATGCGAATGGGTCGGAAAAAGGAAAGAGCGCAGAAGGGTTAAGTGGAACGCGTTACATTTACATGTGAGTTCGAGGTGCTCAAAGTCGTAATTTTCATTGCCCCATCTTGCATAATGCGATGTAAAAACATAATGGACAGAATGCCGCAGCATAAAAGTGGCTTATGTCACGAAACTCATCCATATACTGCTAGCATTATCCTTTCCTATTTGAAAGTAGGGACAAAAAAACAGTAGGGGGTGGCGGTAACCCCTCCGGGAAGAGCAATACTTTTATATTTCATAAATCCAGAAATTCCGGAATTTCAAAGTAGAACTGAATAAAATTACAATAACGACTTTATGCTCTCGCATCGAGGGTCGAAACCCATGACGTCCGTCCCTCACTGCTTAAATAATATTTCCTTCGAGACATCGCGAAATGATTATACATATTTACGCACAAAAAAAATAATTTCGCTGCAGTCACAATTCTATTACACAGGATGGTTCGTTTATTCTCGACCGCCGTTGCGAAAGTTATGAATTTATTGGTTTCATTGGGAATATTAATAACGGTTACATTGATGCATTATTTAGATGCAGAGACGGAAAATAAATCCAATTATGAAATTACAGGAAATAACGTTTTGTGGACGCAATTGTAACGTTAATATCAGCAAGCTGCAATCAACTGCGGATATTATGCATTTGTTCAATTCTCGAGAGAGCACAATGGAATCAATTCTGCTGAAAGTTCAAATGATTTTTACATCGTATGTAAAAATTGTAGTTTCTAAATAGCAAATATTTGTGTAGAATTTTTAGTATGAATGTAAAATACACTAAGCAATTTTGCAGTAAGCTTTGAAATGGATCAAAATGATTCGACATCCGTACGTGGTCACAATGAACGCGGCGGGCGTATAAGCGTAGAACACACGTGTTCTGCATTTTTTTCCATAATGTAGATTCTTCCATAATATACACAGGTAGAGGCGAGAGTTTGTTGCATTCTGTTTCGTTCTGCTCCCCTCTGTCTATGCATACTGAACACAGACAAAAAAAGTGAAAACAGGGAAGTGTAGACAAGAAGCAAAGCGCGAGAGACGAGACCACGAACAGTGACATATTAAACGAGAAGATTGAACAACAACAAAGAAAATTATGAATTATAGTAAGTGTTACTGCAACTTTAAGTTGCAATAACAAAGTACACCTGACATTTTTTTTACAGATTTCAACGAAATTTGTCTATGATTGATTAATTTATTGATTATCAATTTTATGCATTTATGACAAAAATAGAATCGTACAATTTGCAGCGGTGGACGTATTAAAAAGATTTAAGGACATCGGTGTAACAGTTTCACCTTAATAAGACAAATTAAAAGAAGAAAGAGTCTTTTTTTCAGACGATTTTTATTTTGCATAAAGATCCGCAGTCTAGTAATTACTTACAGGACTATTGTTTAATATGTCTGTTTATGGCTGGCCATTTCCACTTGAAACTCGATCTTCTCAAAATTAAGCTATCATCGATTTATTAGATCTGCCAAATAAATCTTGTTTATCTTTTCCTGCATCAAACACATCATGCACCATCTATGATCGTCCATAGTCGAGGATGCTCTTCAAGGAACGCAGCTTGAAATTCGCAAAAGAATTTCTGGTTGATCCGAGTGGAGCCAGTCACATGGTACATTATTTTTTTTATTAAGCTGTGAAACCCCACATGAGATTATTAGCTACATGGTAAATTATCAAATGGATGATGTTGATTAACCACGAACTGGACGCGTGGTAACCAGATCGCGAACTATTCACAGCTCATTAGACTCGGATCTATCCTTGGACGGATGATCTGTCCTTCCTTCGACACACGACGGTTGGTTGCGGTACACAACAATCGACAGCTACACAGCTTCATTTCGCAGCGCGTTGCCGTGATCGTATGCAAATTCCATCGAAATTGCAAGGGTGAAGTAGAGCGCCTAATCTTGGCCACAGTCTCTTCGTCGGTTAGTTTCCGAGACGATTGGGGGCATTGTAGCAAAATCGAAATTCAGATAGGTTGCTGCTTCCGTAATTTTCGTTCGGGCGCAAATGCCGTTCCACCAGAAAACAAACAAGCCGAATGCGAACGCAACGCGTTTAACAATCGCGCTGTTCAACCTATATACCATATGTCCAACGTATGTATACAGGGTGTTCCATTTAAGTTGAGATTTGAAAAAGTCTCGAAGACTTGTGAATTTAAAAAGCAAACCGACACATATCCTTCAGAGTTTCGAGTGGAGAGCCAGATGACACTACTAGATTTTTAATGCGTGGGCCGTTTCAAGGTTATTTCAAGGTCATTTTGTCTTTTTTTATCATAAACCCACATTTTTTTATTGTAGGCTTTTTCCGGAATATTTCGGAATCATATTCGAATAAAAATCTAGTGGGGTCATCCGAATCCCCACTCGGAACACTAAAGGGCATGTGTCAGTTTATTTTTTTTTAATTCACATGTTTTCGAGATTTTTTACAATCTCAACTTAAATGGGACACTCTGTATATCTGAACTGCTCGCGTGCAAACTGCTGCCAAAATTGTTGATTTTTCGGTGCTCTTTTCGTTCCAATTATTTAAACATACAATTGATATTTTAATTACGACTTCAGTTCTTTTCGAGAAAACAGAAGAATTAGTGGACGAATTGCAAAAGATATTGTAAAAAAATTTTAACTGGTCAACATTTCAAATCTTTCCATTTAGGTCCTTCAAAAAATACGTTTTACGAACGACAGACTTAATTTTAAAGATTCTCGTGCACGAAGAAAATTTTGTACTGAGGATAGCATAACTGTCTTTCGTTTTAATTACTGTCAGGATTACGCTCGCGTGTACTTTCAATATTCACAATATGGTCTTCTTGTTCCGTCAAGTAACAAAATCGCTTTTACTTGGTAAATTTCGTTATGTTATGCGTTTATAACACACAGGGTAGTTTATAGAATGGAATGCTTCGAGCAGAAAATATTAAGAACCTTCCTGAAACTTTGGAATGAGCGGAAGAGCGATTTCTTTGTAATGAAAATGCATTTTAATACCTGCGACGGAGTAATTCGGTATAAACAGATTCTATTACGTTCGCATTTACACACAAAGAACAATGTCGCTGCTAAATGAGTTTCATACGAACGCATCTTAATGGGAAAACCTTGCAACAAATTTCCGGACGTGTACAGGGCATTTTCATTAATATTTCAGGATGTCGCGAAGACCCAAGTATATAATTATGTAATTCTTGATGAAGTTGAAGCAGAAATTTGTCAGAGGTACATATAATCGTTTTTGTAAAATTGTTTTCCAAAATGATTTTTTAAAATTAGTGGTCAGTTGGACCGGATTTGTGACGGTTAATCTTTTTTTTTTAATTAAAGTTAGTGAACAGATATTTGCAAGGTATTTTTATTACTTCGTAATTTTATAAAAAGCTTCTAAAATTGATATTACGTTTTAAACAATTTCCGTACGTTCAATACTACAGCGACTTATTTGGTTCGGCAGACGTTTGCGAATTTCGTAAAGAACTTCAATTTCGTTACAACAACGTCGGTACGTTCGATTTGGTTGGTTTACAAGTCCGCGCGGTAATAAAGTTGGGAACAACATACACGCTCGCGAGCCTCGGAAAGCGTCGAAACTTAAAAGCCGATCGGAACGTGACAAAAGAGTACAACTTTACGAAGGGTTGTTGAATAACAAGATTCAAATTCCCGTGGAACAGGAAAGGCTCGGAGCGATTGCCCGTTCGCTCGTTGACACAAAAAAGCTGAGCAAGTGAAAGGTCACTAAAAGTCAAAGACATTACCTCTCTTCTTTGACGGGTCTTTTCACTACGTAGCAATCAGCCTGCGCGCGTGCGTTGCCGGTGGAGTGAACTGCGATCTTTTATGCAAATTTGAATCGTCCCACACCATTTTTTCGAAACGCGAATTCCGTAGAAACTTGCGCCGCGTAATAAAAACTTCTTTTTTAGATCAACGTCACGGGATGGTCCAGTTAAACATCGCTAGTGTTTAAAAAAGACATTTTCAACATTTGGTGGAAATGAGTTTCACGTATAATTTTCATTTTTGTATCTAGGCGCACTACCGTGCACCAGCCAAGTTCTCGCACTATCTCCTTTTACACGAAACAACTTAGCCGTTTTTTAGAGGCTTGTAACTCCGAACTGTAGACAGATAAGTTTCCGTCCTTTTTTCGTTGACAAAGAAGCTCTTAATTCAGAAATACAAATGGAAAGTAACTTCTTAATTCTAATTCTTGTAACTCGGAACTGGAGGCAGATGGAGAGATGTAAGTTCGTACACTTGTTAAATAATATCATGTCTCAAGATTGACAAAACATTAATTTTCCAACATTAGTAGGTTCCGAAATATAGGATCTCAAAAATCGCTAAATTTGACACGGACTAACTCATCAAAACCTTTTGGGTACTTTCCATTGACCTATAAGTTTGAAATTTAGTACATAGGTTCACCATAACAAACCATCGAAGGAATAATTATCAAAGTTTTAAATTTTACATGTCAAGAAAAAAAGAAAAGAAAAATGGCTGTACCTCGGAAACAGTAAAAAAAATGTTTAAGATTTAATGAATCAGTGATAAGAGTAGTACCTACTTGATAATTGATAAAATTTCAGCAAAAATTGATGAAATCTCAAGAAAAATATTCTGTAAACAGGAGCCAAGTTCTCTATGGCCGTAAAAAGTTGTGAGATCAAATAAAATACGGCCAAGTTCGTTAGCTTAGAAATACCTCTTGCGATACTGAAAAAAGCGTTTGTAAAAACTAGTTTGAAAGAACGTTATCTAATTATTGAAGAGTTACATGGAGGGTTAAATTACTCAAATTTGAAAAATTAGATGGCGTTCTTCTAAACTACTTTTTACAAACGCTTCTTCCAGTATTGCAAGAGGTATTTCTAAGCTACCGAACTTGCCCGTGTTTTGTTTGATCTCACAACTTTTTACGGCCATAGAAAACTTGACTCCTGTTTACAGGATTTTTTTGTTGTTTACCATTGGCACGTGGACTTACCGACGAAACAAAATGTTCAACTTCTCGCAGCATTTTCTACGAGGAGTCTTGAATTAAGGAACTCGCGTGGCAACGCAACGGAACAATACGGCAGTGAACCAACCGTTGATATCACACACCGCAGCAAAAGAACCAACTAAACCACAGCATGCTAATTCGAGCGCATTTTCGGCTCGGAGTAATTCCACCGTATACACCTAGGACACAGCCAAACAAGCGAACAAATCCCGGCGAATGAACCGGCGGCGCGCGGTGCGGCGTTGCGTTGGCACGAGTCAACGCCGAGCAACAACAACAATAATCGTAAACAAACGAAAAATCGAGAACGGACCGAAAACGTCGAGAGCAATCTGGGCAGCTTGTTAGTGTCGGGCAGAGTGAAATAAAGCGAACGGAGCGGAGAAGGAAACGAAGGTTATGGAGATAAAGGAATGAAGCAGCTACGAAGATTATGGCGGAGTACGAAAAGGCGCGAAGGAACACATAAAAGGGGAGGCAAGATGGTGGAGGTCAAAGAGAGAAAGATAGCCCGAGACCGGGCGAAAGAGAGGGCGAGGGACAATACAGGGGGAGGGCGAGGGGCTGCAAAGGGGGTTCAGCAAGTTTATGGAGGGGACGGGGGACGATGAGGGGGGTGCTGCAGACGCGCCTCGACAAGGGTAAATGTACGTACGAATGCACCCCAGATTGGCTTTGGGGTGGTTTCCATGGAGACCAATTCGCTCGGCCCGGGGAAGTCGTCGCGCCGCCACGCTGCCATCGCTGCCACACCATGCGACCCTCCGAATCGTAGAATTTACTGACATTTTGTCAAAAACGCAACCTTCTCGAATCGTTAGCCAATCAATTCGTATCGCTTCCCGAGGATCCGTGGACCTTCAAAATGAAGAATGGAAAATTAGACAGGTATTTTAGTTGAAGGCTTAACTAACAATATCAAACGCTCATAGTACATTAATAAAAACATAATCCGCGTTCTCTAATCTAAAGATCAAGCGCTCCTATACGAAAAGAGCTGTTGAGACAACCAAATACAATGAACACAACTTGGAAAATTAATAAAATGGCTATTAAACGAATACCTGAAATTGTGTATAATCAACGAACATATGTTACAGTGGAAAATTCATTTCAATTAGTCTTGTAGTTTGAAAGTTATACCACAATTCTTCGATCCGGAGGACACTGCGCCGGTGCAACCGATGCGCCGGAAGCTCCAGGAAATCGCACTGCACCGAAAACTTCATTTTACTGCCAACCATTCGTCACGTGGTATTTGCCTAATTTTGTCCTATCGTCGTCCTTCTCCGTCCCCGTTCCCGTCCACCGTTTCTCTAATCTACGCGCACAAGCGAACATTCGACGAGACGAGCCGGTAAACATTCAACACTGGAAAAACGAGCACCAGGAAATTGATCATCGAACATGCTCACGCCAATGTCAACTGATCCGGTGTGCATTGAACTAATGCGATGCGAAACGCACCGCAACGGAGACTTCGTGGTTCATGGGGCTTTCTAAATAGTTTGGCGCTAAAAAGCAATTATTTAGAATTTCTGAAAACCATAGCGTTCTTTTTCTTTTCACTTAAAGAACAAATCGTATTGAAATTCCCACCGTAGCCAGTCCAGTTTCTTGATACGTCAACAATCATGTATTTAGGCGAATGCAACCGAATTTTTTCGGAAAATATTCTCAATAGAAAAGGTACTTAAAGTTGGATGCATAATTTTATTTTAAGAATAGCAGATCATTTTGTCCAGCAATACATTTTTATCAGAGAGATGATGTGGTAGATAATGAAAAAACTTGTTTCGATTAATTCGCATCAAGATTCAGTGATTAAATATACTGAAAAATGATTTTTACTTCAAAGTTCGTTACGCGAATACTTTTGCTCGTGTCTGTACGCAATCGGATATCGAAGGGAACGTGTTTCAACTTTAATGATGCTTGAGTTCGACAGACCTTTAATTCGCCAAACGATGCCTGTTGGGACAGAGGTTGTAAGTATCATCTCTTCGTTTCATGAAAAGCTGAGATACGAAGATTATCTTGATAAGCAATCCCAGATCCGTGCCAACTTGATCTCTTCCGGCCCATCTGGCTTGATCATGCGACCGGGTGCGAACAAACGAGGGTTGAAATTGCGAGCGAAGCGAAAACCAACCCCTACTCGTTCAACCTATTGGGACATCTGACTCGACGCACAATTTTCGGCTAATTTTCTAACGCCCAGTCACGTTTTAGTCCAGACCACTAGCAAACCCTGGCAATTTTGTTAGGTAAGAGAAGCTGGTTTCTTCTCCATCATTCTATTAGTTTCAAATTTGTTTACGCTTCACAAACCCTCGCGTTTACTTGGGAAGAAAACCATACAAGAAACATATAAATGTACAACTATTTTATTTGGTAAAAGTAACAAACCAAAAGCTCGTCTAAACTCTAAAACCACCCTGGGAATGGATAACACACGAGTTGAAATTTTCAGGACATCGCGAGAAGCACAGACATGTAAGACGCCGAAGCTTTCATAATCTGCGAAAATCAAAATCAAAATTACTATAACTATGTTAAAAGCTACATACATTTTATCTGTATGATAATTAGACTGCAAATATCATGTATTTAGAAGAAACAAACAAACAAACAAGAAAGCGAGCTAATGAAAACGTGGTAAAATACAAAGCAAAACGCTAAAACGATTAAAGGAGTATAACAACATCACGATACCATTCACTTTCTTCAAAATCAATTTTTCGTTTGCATGAAGATCCGAAATCTAGTGGTGACACAACTATTTGCAATGAACGATCCGTGAGGTCATAAATAAACTAGAAGAACCTTACATTTGCGAAACTTTCCAAACTGAGAGTTGAAAACTTTCCGAAAGTTAGCGGCAATC
This sequence comes from Lasioglossum vierecki, assembly GCA_028455595.1. Classification (NCBI taxonomy): domain Eukaryota; kingdom Metazoa; phylum Arthropoda; class Insecta; order Hymenoptera; family Halictidae; genus Lasioglossum; species Lasioglossum vierecki. The sequence continues at coordinate 30,415,899 of CM052335.1, forward strand.
CCTTCTGAGATTTTAGAATGAAAAGTACTAAATGTCGACTGGTAGTTGACTCCCGTTCGTACCAACACGATTCGTATATTGCATCAACAATCAACTTGCTCTGGGAGGTAAATAAAAATTTTCATAGACGATAAGAAAGATTCTTTCGAAAAACTTAATTACCTTAGTATTCAGGTATTCCCCAGCGAAACAGTACACGAATATGTCCATACAAATTGCAACATAGTAAACAGAAGACTTTAGAATCAAGGGAAGTCCATTTTCGATCTGTAATGCCTAAAACAGAGAATCATGTTCATTTCGGGAATTATTTCCTTAAAATCACGTGCAATTGTACAATATAAAATGAACTAAAATTCATTGTCAATTCAAGCACTAGTTATTGAGAACAATTCTATGAAATGCAATTGCTCGTCTTGTCTTTAAGTGTATGTTCTTTAGGAAAAATTACTGAACATTGCAAATTTGTCCTATTGGAAGAATTGTCATTGTCGCGGATGCACCAGTAATGCAGGCAATTCCACAATCGGTCAAATTAATTATTAATCATTACTCTCTGCGAGGAACGATCTATTTGATAGTCACTGCTTCGTCAATACGTACTAATGAATTGTATAGTATCAACCAGGGCTAATCCTTCTTGTTAAGTAACTACAGTTCTATATGCATGAATAAAACAATACCCCTGCTTCAAGTAACGTCTGTTCTGGGCTATTCATTTTAATTCGACGTTATCTTCAATTTTATATACTTACTGTTTTAAGTACATGTAAAAAATGGAGCAAAATATAACATCAGATTATGTAGTATTCCCGAAATATGGTATGACAAATGCCTAATATATCACAACTAACTTCGTTCATAGAAATTACAAAATTAAATTAATTACTGTTATCATAAGGAATCCGAGGCAGCATATAATTAGCGTGTTCGTCAAAAGCTGGCCAAGAGCTATATACGTAAACATTCGTTCAATTCGCTGGGTAAATAAAATGATTTCTTGATGCCTCATCGCAACGAATCGAAACTGTCTTTCGTCCAGAGAAGATATATGCGTTATCATGTAGCACAGTATATCGATGACACATCCTGCGTGAAGTATCTGAAA
>CM052335.1:30417506-30430045 GCA_028455595.1 Lasioglossum vierecki
ATTAATTTTTTGAGTCCAAATACTTTTTTATTCTCTATTTATTTGAAAACGCATTTGTCTAACCGTTCTATAATTTATACAAAATAATATCTTTGATTAATTCTTACAGACGCAATAATGAAATTTTTTATTCTTGAAAATGGTCTAGATTGAGACCGAAACGTTGAATTAAATTTCATGTGATATTTTTGCAAATTTGCTTATGTTCCAATGGACCAAACCAGTGCGCCGATAACATTAATTGTAGTTTAAAACAATTGTCGATCGAGATTCAGAGAACTATTATTAATTTCCTTCAAATCAAAATATTTTATCATAGTTCATGAATAGTTTGTTTTACAATATAAAATATTATTTTTGATTCAGTTGGCTAGAAAGTACATCGTCAAGTTATTAGAACCGAAATATGGATACATATATGAAGATGAGAAATTGCTGTTGCCTAAGTACTATATACTTTGATGCAGTCATTGGAACAGTGGTTCTTAACCGATGTTCCGTAAAATATATTTATTTCTACGCAGTTCCGCAAATTTTTCATACGATCATAAGTATTTCCTGACTTGAAAAAGGTTAAGAATCACTGCATTGAAATAATAATGTTTAAATAGTATGGAACACCATTCCATGGTAGACGATAGAACATGCCTTACCCATGATTGATCCAAGCAACAATAAGTTTACCGATCATCAAAGTGTACGTCAAAGCAAGACTCAAGCTATCGATCATCTGAGTAAAGCTCTCAGTCTTAAAGTGTGTAACCATGTATTTGTACTGATAAATTTGGCAAAAAGCAGTAGACACCACCCAAAAAACTTTTCGTAAACCTGGCAAAGGTGTGCCCGGCCAAATGCCAACGAAATGGAGCCCATATTTGACAGACTGGCTAATCGTGTTCCGAGATGTCATTTTATACGAAATTAATGTATCCGTGTCTTTGTTTCCTTTCTTTTTCTAGATTCCGCCGGCCACTGATTCCTCAAAGTCCATTATGAGCCAACCTTTGCCACTGTCACGACCAGTAAGTACTTCATTCAACTACGCTCGGTAGTTCTTCAACAAGTTCCTACGATAGACTGAAAATTTCCTTGAGAACTATGCAAAAATAGAAACTTGTGATAACAGTCCTCCGACCGTTTGATGCGGGCACGCATGATCTGCATAAATATTCTAAATAATGTCGCGATGATTACAGGTTTCCCCGAGAACAAGAAGAGACAGCAGAGGTTTTGTTGAAATTGCGGTTCCTGCTTTCCCGGAGTAACCAACGATTTCCATGAAAAATGCAAGAGCCGCCGCACGACTGGCAGGATCATGTTAAATTGATTTAGTCTGAAGTCGTGTTGCTAGCGGAGAGAAAACTTCTGGAAATGAAATTGATTTTTTCCACGTCCCACAATAGCGTCAATATGATTCCAGAATAGCTGAAACATCAGTTTTGTTTTTGGCGCCGAGACAGCATACGATTTTATTCGAAAGAGTTGAGCGCCGACACGAAAGCAGTTTCAATCATCGGAGGAGAGAGTGTCAAGTAACTTGAACTTTCAATATATATTTTATCTTTTCATTTGGATACAGTAACATTTGATATTGTACTTTAGTAGGACTCACCCACTTATGTGTTCAGCTGTATACTAAGAGTGTTGTTTAGTACTGCTAATTCCCTTCAATTTGTCAATTGGAAAACTTGTACTACAGATGGAAAACTTGCGAAGTATTACTCTCAGGACATCGCCAGGAATACTGACATGTAAGACGCCGATGCTTTCAAAATCTTTGTAAACAGATAAAATATATGTTTTTTTTAATTAAGATTACTTCGCGAATCTTGTTAATTTTTGTCCGAATAGAAATAATTGTGAAAATGTGTGAACCTCACCCAGGCGAAGGTCTCCAAGCTCAAAGCGGAAAATTTGCCGAAAGTTAGACGCATTCCTTTCTGAGATCTCAAAAGCAACATTATTACTTGTCGACTCATAGAAGGCTGCATGTCGTACCAAGATATTTGGTATGCTGCTTCCACGATCATGTCGTTCTAAAGAACCAAAGGAACTTTAATTGCCAGATGCAGTTAAAAACACATCTTAGTCGTGAAACATTTTTAAACGAATGGAAATTGGAGTTATAGAAACTTTGTGATTGAAAAGTTGAAATGCAATGGTGGATACGTCTCGAGGAAGACTTGGATAGATACTTTTTATACAGCCATTATTTACGGGGTTTCAAAAAATTTACCTTAATGTTGAGATATTCTCCAGCGAAGCAACATGTGAATATTTCTATACAAATCGCAAGATAGCAAACAATAAACTTAATCTGTTGAGAAAATTTACCTCCCTCCTGTATTGTCTGAAACAAAAATGTATTTTCACATAAATTATTTTGGTTGCTGCATGTACAAGCTCTTCCATACTTAAAAATAATTTGCACATCTGCGAACATATGTATAGAATATTCACGAATATAGAGTGTAGTTATAATACACGGCAATATTGCAGGAAACATTACGTACTACTACAACAAGATATCCTAGACAGCAAGAGCATATAGTGTTCGATATAAGTTGCCCGAAAGATATGAACGTGAAGAGTTCTTCAATCCGCTCCGCGAACGCGATGAGTTCTTGATGTCTCACGGCAACGAACCGAAATTGTTTCTCGTCTTTAGAAGATGCAATTTTCGACATTGCAAGACATAGTATATCGATGTGACATCCCATGTGCACTATCTAAAACAGTTATACCGTCGTCAAAAGAACTATTCGCGCTATAGGACTGTGGATATTATACATTTTTAAAGAAAATGGGTAGCTGAGAATTAGAAATATAAAAAAATGTGTAACTTGAAACATCTTTCGACATTTTCAAATTATTAACACTAAATCTACCAAGTATTAAATGTTCTGGTAAATGTTGCTTTATAAAAAGGGTTAACACTGAAATGGAGATTGTCTATTATTTTCAATACAATAGATGCTTGGACAAGAGAATTTATTCCATTATTTTTCATGAATGAATTTTCATACTTTCAACAAGTGAAGAATATAAAAACCGGCCATTTCATCGTGGTAGGTTTAGTATTAAGAGAAGAAAGACAATTGTGATGTCTGCATAACATTTGTATTACCACTAAGCTCAGAACTGAATGACAATGCAATATTAAAAAAATAAATTCATTTTTAAACTGTGCGTTTAGGCTATAAAAAAATCTCAGCCAAGTATCTCAGCGGGAATCGAACCAGGGTCTTACTGAATACGATCGGTAGTAAGGACTAAAAATTAGAAAATAAAAAAATATAGAAAAAGACTTCACGTGTATATTAAAATGCACTAAAAAGGAGAAAATAATTTTTTTAGATGTTAGTGCTCTTATTGTTAGTATAATTTAGCGCTCTACGCATTTGTTTATAGTCACTAATATATAAAAAAATTATTTTCTCCTTTTTAGTGCATTTTAATATAAGCGTGTTTTTTTAAAGTTCTCTTATATATTTTTTTATTTTGCATAAAGATCGACAATCTATTCACGATGTAGGACCGTGATACCGCTACTAATTTTGCATGAACTAAACTAGCGATAACAGGACAAATAAAAGAATTGGTTGAAGCGCGGTAGAAAATCTGTGATAATGTTAGCACAGTCTAATTTTTCGTATTAAAATGTGAAGATAACTTACCATCATCAAAAGGAGAGCACTAAAAACGCTGTACGCGTACGAAGTCATCAATATGCTAATAACTTGTAGCATCACCACCAGTTCGTAATTAGGCGATTCGAGGGTGTTGAAAGGCAAGTCCATGTTCAAAAGAAGACGACGAGGAATGGTATCGTTCGAATATGGAGCTGCGAGAGTGGTAACTGCATAAAAACCTGCGGACGCCACGTATATGATAATAACTGTTCTCGATACACTTTGCGAAAGGTCCGCTGCATTCGATATCAAATTCTTTGAGTCGTCGACAGAATATTTAACACAATCTTCCTCCATAGATGATATAACGTCACGTAACACACTGCGAGATATGGTTATCAAAGCCACCAATCCTCTACGATGAAACCAATAGTCCCATTGGTTTCAATCATAAACGATTGCTTTTAGATGTATGTACAAAGTGTCTGAAGAAACTAACCTCATTAGTGTACCGAATTTGAGAGAATGGAAAAGATGCGACTTCTTAAGGGTGAACAATGAACAAATGGTCTACCGAGACTTGCACAAGAAAATAGTAAAATTTTATAGAACTTTCAGCAACTGTTTTTTATAAAGTTTATTACCACAAATAAATTTTACAAAAGCTTTCGTTCGCATTGCAATGGATCTGAGAAACCATTCGTGGAAAATTAATTCAGCAATGTTGTGCATTATCTTAACTGACTGTTACAAAATGAAATGAAATTTAAAATTAAGTTGCAAGAAGAATCCCTCTAAAATTACATTTAAAATTAAATGATAATGGTTGCAAACTCGACGTAAAACTTTCAAAGAAATGTGTCAAACATTCACGAATAAAATTTACCGTCATGTGCAATAAATAGACTGCAGACATTATGCATTTATAGCCGAAATGAATTGAAGTACAAAACTTAAGAAGATTCAGGAAAATTTCATTTTTTTCTAATCTCTGTTGCTTCTAATCGACGTGGAACATTTTTGCTTCGCACAAACATCCGCAGCAATAAACAATGCCCACTGCGGCACAACTTACCCACGGTTGAAGGATACAACAGTAAATTTAACAAACAGCAAAAAATACGTAAAAATCAATGTGAAACAGTCAAATAGTTCCGGGAGCCCTTCGGAATAGAAGTGCGTGACCACGTACATGTACTGGTAAAATAAAGATACAGCCGTACACGTCATCCAAAAGAATTTATTGTAAACCGGCAATTTTGCAGTCGGCAAAGCACCAACGATATGGAGACCATACTTGATGGATTGACTAACTGTACTACGGAACGCCATTTCGCAGAGGATTGATTTTCTTGGTTTTTATTTCTTAAAGTATTCCACCTTTGCCTTATTCCGAGAAGGCCATTATGATATTCGCGTTTATCAAGAGCAGGATCGGTAGTGCTTCCTGAACTTCGAACGACAGACTGAAAACTTTAATGTGATGATAGAAGGTTGCAATCTTCCGTTTGGTGCGCGCACGCATGATCTGCATGAATATTCTAAATAATAAATGATTACGTGTTTCCCTAGAACAAGAAAATACGAAGGAAAAATTTGTTGAAGTTACTGCTTGCCTGTAGTGACCTACGATTTTCATGAAAAATGCAGGCACCGAAGCATGGTGGTCAAGATCATGTTAAATTGATAAGGCCAGAAGTTGAATTAAAGGTTCTGATTCCAAGAAAAATATTGTGGCCATATAAATCTTTTCTTCGACCTCCTATGAAATTATAGCGTCATTATAGTTTCCTGAAAAGTGTAGATGTCGGTTTCATTCTCCTCTCGAAGTACGAAGGCAGAAAATGGTTTTATTCCGAAGAGAGATAAGTGTCATCAAGAAAGAGATTCGCATTGCTACAACGTGTAATATAAGTTGGATTTTCAAACATTATATTTGAAGATTTTGATACATTAACATTTGATAAAGCACCTTCGTATGTGAAGCACACACGTGTAACGAACAGGTGATCTGAAAATGTGATATAAGTTCATGTTCCACATTTATAATTTATCATGCTGTCTCTGATTTCAGATTTGCACTTCGACTCACCTACTTGTGTGTTCTGTATTCTAAAGGTGTTATTTTAGAATTGCTAATTCCCTTGTTTTAATTATTCGAGTGTTGCGATTAAGATATCGCAAGAAATACTGACATGTAAGACGCTGACGCTTTCATAATCTACAAACACAGAAAATGTTTCAGAAATCAGGAAATCATTCGCAATTAACGAACAACACTGACCCGAATTAATATTCGGACGCTCTAAAAGAGACGATAACTTTTTAAATATTGTACTATATGATTTGAAGTTTTTTGGGAAGCTAGAGTGATTAGTTTACTACAGGATGTGAAAAGAAAATTTTTCGAGAAATGCAATTGTTCGGAATTGCAAAAGAAATACTAAAAGTTGTATTTCACAACTTTTTCACGTAGGTCTATATTAAAAATTCAAAAAAATACGTTTTGTAGATCTGTGTCAATTGTATGTACTGCGAAAGATGCGAGAATCCTTAGATTTATTGCAGTTAAAATCGTTCAAATCGTATAGTACAATATTAGTAAAAAAAAATTCAAATCGTATAGTACAAAATTTAAAAAAAGTTATCGTCTTTTTTAGAGCGTCTGAATATTAATTCGGGTCACTGTAGATGTAATTAAAAATCTTACCCAGGTGAAGGTGTCCAAACTGAGGGCGGAAAATTTTCCGAAAGTCAACTGTATTCCTTTCTGGGATCTTAAAAGTAAGAGTATAATTTGTCGACTCATTGAAGGCTGCATGTTGTACCAAGATATTTGGTATATTGCTTCAATAATCATGTCGTTCTAGAAAACAAAAGAAACTTTAATAATCAGATACAGGAAACTGTTCAAGAACTCGAACATAATTCAAACTTATGAAAATCGGTGCTCGATAAGAATAAATAAGAAAAATGCTGCAAATAAGATTCTGAAAGTCCCACAAAAATTAATGAAAAATAAAGAAGTTTTGTAATTGGATTAGTAGAGGTTTACACCGATATAACCGACCACATATTCCGAGCTTCTTGACTCCGCAGTGGAGAGAATTTTTCTTTAAACATTCCGAATAACTTACCTTAACATTGAGGTATTCTCCGGCGAAGCAACATATGAATATTTCTATGCAAATGGTAAAGTAGCAAACACCAAACTTCAACAGTTCTGGAAGATCTCTACCTTCTCGCACCTCCTGCAATTTGAAAATGTTTTGTTAGATAAAATATGATATGTGTACAAGTTTTAAAATGCTTGCAAAATAAAACGGCCCCGTTAAAAAAGTAGTTTATTAATATTGGGTTAGCAAAAAAATAATTTTGGTTTTCTCAAAGTAAAATAAATCCGAATTTCTTTATTCAAGCGATGAACTTTAATCGGTAAAATAATTTCGTATATAACTCATTTTGGCAAAAGGTCATCGAATGAAAGGGAAAATATCTTATTTTTAAATTACGCTCTACTTCACCTTAAAATACCGAAATTACTTTCTTGCAAATCCAATACATATACCATAGCTTACTATTATAAAAAGATATCCCAAACAGCATGAAACTATAGTGTTCGACATAAGTTGAGCCAAGGATATGAATGTAAAGAGTTCCTCAATTCGCTCTGAAAACAGGATGAGTTCTTGATGTCTCACAGCAACGAACCGAAAATGTTTCTTGTCTTTCGAAGATGTCAGTTTTGTCATTACGTGGCATAATATGTCAATGTGACATCCCATATGAAGTATCTAAAGTAGCCATAGAAAAATATTTAAAAATCTATGTTTTCCTAAAAATCTATTAGCAGCAATACCATGGGTGGTCCCAATAAATTCATTCAAAACAACCCAAAATCCGTAATAATAATAACACAGTTCTCTCATAATTCAAGTCTAAAAACGATCTATTATAGAATTACACTTACCAGCATTAAAAGAAGAGCTGTAAAAATACTATACAGATACGACGTCGCCATAATGCTAATACTTTGTAGAATCACCACGAGTTCATAATTTGGCGATTGAACGGTGTCGAAAGGCAAATCCATGTTCATAACAAGACTTCGAGGTATGGAATCGTTCAATTGTGGAGGGGCAACAGTACTGACTATGTAAAAACCAGTGCTACCCAAATAGAGAATGACAACTGTCCTCGTAATGACTTGAGAAAGTTCCGCTGCTTTCGATACCAAACTCGCTGTATCGGCAACGGAATATTTTACACAGTCTTCCTCCACAGACGTTAAAATGTCGTTTAGCACACTGTGAGATATCGTTATTAAAGCTACCAGTCGTCCAAGATGAAACAGAAATGACTGCTTTTACATAGGAAGTATCTGAAGAAACTAACCATAGAAATGAATATTAATAAGACAATGGTCTTATTCGCGAGCTCAACATAAGTCAAGAAATAGCACAAGAAATTTCACTGTGAAAATTTATCGTCATATTTTATAAATAGACTACTTTTATGCATTTATAAGAAATATGAATTGGTGATTCACAAAACTGTTAAGACTTAGTAGACACGTAATAAACAATAGCCATTATGGAACAACTTACCCATGATTGAACGTCACGACAACTAATTTCACAAAGAGTAAAATGTATGAGAAAAGTACAGCGAAACAGTTAAACAATTGTGGGAGCTTTTCAGAATAGAAATGCCTGATCACGTACATATACTGATAAAATAGGGGTATAATTGTGAACAGGATCCAAAGGAATTTACGAAAACCTGGAAAGGACGTGCCAGGCCAGGCACCGGCGATACGGAGTCCATACTTAATCGATTGGCTAATTGTACTTCGAAATCTCATTTCACTTGGAATTAATATCCGCTCGTTCTTAAATTTCACTTAAATTTCTTCGATTTCACAAAGTTCATTATGATCGAACCTTTGTCAGGGGCACGCTCGGTAGCACTTCTTCAACTTCTTACGGGAGACTGAGAACTGTATTCAAAATATGTTATGTGAAAAAGAACATGCGGATGCCACGCTTCTGCTATTTGATGCGCACACGCATGGCCTTCATGAATATTCGAAATAATGCCGCAATGATTACTGGTTTGCGCCGGACCCGGGGGGATCTGTTGAAGTTGTAGTTTCCCCGCGCTGACGGACGATTTCCATAAAAAATGCAAGAACAGAGAGACGACAGGCTGCATCGTGTTAAATTGATGCGGTCAGATTTGTTGCAATGAAGTCTCGAACGCGAAGAAAAAACTTCTCGAAATTAAAATCTGCGTGTTCCAACGTTAAGGTTAAAGAGAAGCTGAAACGTCGGTTTTTTTTCTCTGTTGCAGAATGTCGTCTATGAACATGGATTTATTCAAGAAGGACGAGGCTCGAGAAGGAACAGCTGGCGTCGCTCCGGAGCACCATGTAAGTTGAATTTTCAAAGATTCACATACGACTGAAAATTGTGTGAACATGGGAAACAAAAGTGTTGAGTTGTAACATCGATTCGTTCGGTTATCTTTAACACATTTTTATGAATTATTGTCTGTAAATCGTTTTTATCGAATCGCAATCAAATTATCACAATTATTCACAATTAAATTGGAGGATATTTGCAACCAAACGAATTTACGTTACATCTCAACAATAATTAACAATAAGTCTCACAAAAATTACGAGATCGAGCTAATTTAAATTGTGTGAGATTTTTATCATAATTAGACTGCGGATCTTTATGGATTTATGGCTTTTGAAAATTTTCAAAAAGCCGTAGAACTAAAAATCCGAAATGTATAGACCAGATCATGTGCATTGTAATGTTCTAAATATTCTATTTGTATTTTTTAAATATTTTTATTTTTTTCTGGAATCTAAGTTATGGTACACTACGTATGAATAATATGCGACATATAACTGTTAAGACATCGCAAGTAGTACCGACATGTATGACGCCGATGTTTTCATGATCTGCGGAACATAGAAATCGGAATCAAATTGTTAAGAAACGTTACAAATTATATATCTATATTAAATGTACTAATGTTGTTGTAAATAAATTACAAAGAACTTACACTGGTGAAGCTATCCAAACTAAGGGTTGAAAATTTTCCAAATGTTAGTGGCAATCCTCTTTGACATCTTAAGATAAAAAGTACTAACTGTCGACTGATATTAGGTTGTAGCTCGTACCATGATATTTGGTATGCTGCGTCGACGATCATCTGACTCTGATAAACAAACGAAAATATAGTATTAAAGAAACATTAACGAATAGAAAGCAAATCCGTCTTTAATTGTTTCAAAACAATTGTTTTCTACTAGTTGAACAATTGTTGATTCATTAGGTTTTTTAATTCAGGTTTAAGTTAGCGCAAGAGCAATGGCCAATTCGAACAGAATATTATTACTCAAAATACGAGTAAATAAGCTTCAAAATGATATACAACAAACAGTATTAGTATAAGAAGAATTATCAGAAAAATCATTTGTAAAACCCGAAGAGAAAAAATTTGGCTGTCACTTTTGCACCAACCTGAATTTATGAAATTGAGTTACTTTAATATTGAGGTACTCTCCGGCAAAGCAGTAAATGAATATTTCCACACAAATAGCAGCGTAGGCAGCGAAAAATTTGAACAGCAGGGGAAGTCCGTTTTTTGTTTCTATTGCCTGAAATACAAAATCGTTCTCATGTAGACATGTATTGCGTGCACATATGTACAAATCGTCCCCGGTGCTCGTTGAAATACTTCGAGGAGTAGTATACATATGTATATACACGTATATATGTACGAAAAGATTAACGGAGAGTTCATTGTTAGTTCTAATAGAACTGTTTGTCCGAGGCCTTTAGGATAATCCTATAAAATTAGTTTCCTCGCAGTGTCGCGAAAGTTTAATTATTGGATCCTATTAGTTACTGGAAAAAATTCGGGTGGATTAACGGTGGAACTACCGTGTACAGAAAGTAACTAGTTCGCACTTTAAAAATAACAAGACTGCAGTTATTCGGGTTTCGCACAGTTTTTATTGGACATTCGAACGAGTAAACTTTTGCCCGGCGGTTCTAATGTTGAATTAAAAACGAATTCCGGCCGTGATAAATATTGCTTCTCATCGCGTTGATCAACGTGTTGAAGCATTTAATATTCAATATAATTAATATAATTAAAACATTTAACACAATTAATATAATTAATTATAAAATAATATTTTTGATTTTATAATTAATTATAAAATATATTTTTATTCATACATTTTTTTGTATATTTTTTTCAGTATCACACCGTGTACATAAATTACAAGATCATCGTCACTCACTGAGATAGCAAGAAATCCTAGACAGCATGTGACTAGAGTATTCGACAGAAGTTGGCAGAAGGATATGTATGTAAAGAGCTGTTCAATTTTATCTGTAAACAGGGTAACTTGCTGATGTTCTGCAACAACGAATCGTAATTGGCCAGTCTCTTCGGCAGACACGTGTGCCAGGACATTGCACAATATGTCAATTACACAACCTACGTGGAGTATCTAAAAGTAGTGACGTTATGTTTAGAAAAAGGTAGACTTGGTCTATGTATTAAATATAATAGAAGCTATTAAAAAGTTCTATAACTTTTTTGAGTCTGTGCTTGAAATACTTGAAAAATAGAAATCATTGTGGAAACGACCATCTTACCATCGCCTCGAAAGCTTACCATCATTAAGAGCAAAGCACTGAATAGCCCAAACGTGTACGCAGTGGTCGTCAGATGAATAACTTGCGCGGCGATCACGATCTCATAAGTCGGAGATTCGCTAACGTCGAATGGCAAATCCATGGCCATAACAAGCTTTTCATCCACGGAATTGTTGGATCGTGGAATTGCGAGAATGGTAGCCGAGTGACAACTCACAGCAGCCAGATAGAAGAAACCGAGTGTACTGGTTAAACGATACGAAAGGTCCGCTGTTTTCGATAGCAGATTATTCGCATCGACAACGGCATATTTCGCACAATCTTCCTCCATGGTTGATAAAATTTCACATAGCACACTACGAGATATCGTTATTAAAGCCATCAGTCTCCTTCAACTGAGAATTACATTGATACTTAAAGCCAGAAGCGGAAGATGGAACCCATTAGCCTAATGGTTCTATCGTGAACGATTGCTTTTACATATATAGGGGCGGAATTATCAATACCCAAAGAATACCACTTCCAAATTAGCGCGATACATTCTGTTTCGAGAAAATCTATTTTGCGTTTTCATTTCTTTAGACGGTAGAGTCGTTCCCAGAATCGCAAGGATGCGGGATGCTCATTTCTCGATAATGCAAAGATGGGACTTTTTCAGTAGTTAAACGTGCTAGATAAAATATATCTAGTCCAGTTGGTCGTGCGTCTGTTTTGGTTTTAAACTAAACTGATATATGGATGGTTCTACGGTGGTTCTGCGCGTTTATCTAGGACGGCTCTTGCCAGTGATGATCTTGAACATCTGTTCGTCATTCGTAACAATGCTTACGCTGCCATAGCAGCCTAGATCAATCTTGTATCTATCATTTATGACTATTGAGAAACGTTATTTTTGCATTATCGAGAATTGAGAACACGCATCCCGCACCCTTGCAATCCTGGAAAAACGAATCAACTTCCTTAACCCCTAGTCCTACGAGCTAAGTCGCGATGGCGCTGGCCACGATCAACAAGTAGGAATAACAGATGGGAATGCTATCTGTAATAAGTATCAAATTTTTTTAGTATTGTATACTTATCTTTTAAAAATCATAAAAATTTCACAAATACTTATGCAGACACATTTTTTTTTCATTGTGCTCCAAGAATGTATGGGCTCCAATTACACCCTTGTACACGGTTAACATTAGATTAGCAGTAAAAAAATTAGAAATAAAAA
>CM052335.1:30430145-30603872 GCA_028455595.1 Lasioglossum vierecki
GTTACACTTACCCTCGGAAAAACACATTGCGGAATTATATACGTCTAATTCATTTCAGATAACATGTTTATTTAACTAAAATATTTATTTTATTGTGTGTTATGTATACAACATGTGCGAGGTTTCTATTTCAAGACATCGCAAGAAGCACCGACATGTAAGATGCTGAAGCCTTCATGATCTAGAAATATAAGAATATGAGATTAATTGAGACGTCTGCATATTAATTTACAAAAGAACTACATATATGCTGAGGATAACCAGACACGATCGTGCGTAAAAGAGAGAATAATCTTACACTGGTGAAGCTCTCCAGATTCATCATCGAAAACTTTCCGAATGTTAGTGGCAGTCCCTTCTGAGCTCTCAATATCAACAGCACTAACTGTCGACTGACATCCGGGTGTAAGTTGTACCACGGTATATCGAATGCTGTTTGCGCGATCATTTTGCTCTGGAAGTACATAGAATATTCGATAACGACGTATGAATAGGTGTTACGCACCGAACCGTGTCATAATTGGGAAAAGTGCTCTGAAATTAACACATGCACAGAACACACATTCGCGCAAAAGTTACACATTGCTAAAGTGGCATCTGATCGGCATTCATTCATAAATACTTAATTAATTTCCAGCAAATGTATTGTTAAGTAAAACTAAGGTATTTTTTATGTGCGTACAAAAATGCTTACGAAGTTATGGAGTAACCCTATATACATATTTATTGTACAGTTTGCTCGAAGCATATTTGCAAACAATGATGCTGATAACGTAATAAAACATGAGGAGATTTGAAGAGAGGCTCGAGTGTCTGCGATCAATAAAGGACAACATAGCATGAACAAACAGACTACTCTCGTTTGGTCCTGCACTGAGCTGACTAACTCGAATCAAAGTCCCGCCTCGACTAAATTTAACCATTTTCTAAATTACAAATTACTTTGGAACACGATGAATATTTGGAAAATGTTACAGAAAAATTTAGCACTTCTGTATTCTATCTATGATATTGTTTACAATATGTATTATGCGATTAGTTTCATACAATGACCTTAATGTCGAGGAATTCTCCAACGAAGCAATAGATGAATGCTTCTAAGCACATTACATAGTAGAACAGAATACATTTCATTAACATGACAAATCCGTTCTCCACGCTGAATGACTGGAACAAGAAATGCTTTTCATATTACGAATAACTCGTACATATGATTTTCATATATATAAACTGCAAAAATTAGGTAGGTGCAACAGTAGTAGAAAATAAGGATTAAAAACAGACACTTATTATAAAAATTCGAAATTATAACTTAATTTAGTTAATACCTTCCCTAAACTATTTCGACTGAATCACTTGATTTCTGCTGGTACGATACACACAGAAACATAAATTGCGTTACTTACTTTTACAATAAGATAACCCACGCAACACGTAATGCCAGTATTCGATACCAGCTGGCTAAGAGCGATGTACGTGAACAATTTTTCAATTTTATCTACGAACATAACGATTTCTTGCTGCCTGTTGATAAAGAATCGCACTTGGTCTTTGCCTATAACAGACGGATCCAACATTCTGTTGCATAATATATCGACGTGACAGCCTACGTGAAGAGTCTGAAAAATAATGTTCAAGCTAAACATTAAATAAACAAAAAGACAACCTAATTATCTGTTCTATGTGTGTGTCAGTATGGGAAATGTTTCTAATTTTTAAAAAATTGTGGTTTTTCCAAAGACTGTTTAAGTATCAAAATTAAAAATTATATTGTAAAGTAATCAAACAATATTGGACACCAAAGGGCCTCCAAAGTCGTTTGAAAGACATGTTGTACTTAGTGTAGAATAATCACTTTGCACATTCACACAGTAATAGTCGCTGCAATAATGAACTTCGTTCAAAAGATTCTCCTGGAATTATTTTTATGCTTCCAATAAACTCTCTGTTTGAAATTATTAAAATGTAATTTATGGAAAATAATTACGAAGAAATAATTACGAATCAGCAGCAAGTCGAAATAATCGAACTTTATCCATAAACTCATAAGGGCGAAAAATAAAAGAGTTGTTCCATTCAGTATTTATTCTTGCAAATAATAGATAGATTGAAAAGAAAACTGGTTAATCAACAGGTTCCTCGCAAGAGTTCGTGTCAAAGAATCCGACAGTTGTGTGGATTACACGCAAGCAATCGTTTAGTAAGATTCTCACCACCATTAAAAGGAGACTGCTGAAAGTGCCGAAGGTAAACGCAGACGTTGCCAGGTGAAGGAACTGTGCAGTTACCACGAGCTCGTGAACGGGCGACTCGTTCGTGTCGAAGGGCAGATCCATGTTGATAAGGAGCCCTCGCGTCGTCGAATTGTTACCGTGTTGATACGCCACTGTGCCGGCCAAGTAAAAGACAACGGAGGCCAGGTACGAAATAGCGATCGCGCTCGTTAAACGAAACGAAAGCACAGACGTTTTTGGTATCAAATTATTCGTATCGATCGCGGCGTATTTCTCGCAGTCTTCGTCCATTGTTGACAAAATATCGCGCAGCAAACTGCGAGGCATCGAGAGCGAGCGTTGTCAGTCTGCGCGTCTGCTGAGAGTCAAGCTTAGAGATACTTGAAACGGGATATGTGCCGTGAGACATCTTTTAAATAAAAATTCATTGAGTTGGTCAAAATGATTTACATTTAACAAATTCTGTTCGAAATTGATATACATAAAACCGCGATAGAATTAGTGTTAATTACAAGCAAGATTTTATGTCGTTTTTATTACTTACACAGGTACAATCTCCAACAAAAAGAGACAGATTTGACGTGTCTATATTACCTCAGAAAACACAACACTTCGCAAAGAAAAACAAACAATTTCATGCAGATTAAAAGTAATCACTATTCGGAAGCTTACCCCTGGTTCATCCAAGAGACGATTAATTTAACGCACGTTAAAGTAAATGGCATAGCGAGACCCAAGCTTTCAATTATGATCATAAGATTTTCAGTTTTATAGCGTGAAATTATGTATTCGTATTGATAAGTTTGTAATAGAACCATGAAGAATATCCAGAAAACTTTGTGCACACCTGGGAGCGGTGTGCCGGGCCAAACACCAGCAAAATGAAGGCCAAATTTTACTGATTTACTAACCGTACTGGGCGATGCCATTTTCAAGAATTAATTTTTACTTATATTTAATTTTTTTTCGAATATGTCTTAACTAGCCATTACTTTCGAAAGTTCGCGTCTGTCACCCTTCGCACTCGACAGTCCCTCATAGACTCGTTATAATATGCAGACGGAAAAAAAGTTTCTCAAAACTATCAGAACAGAGAAGCCCGCGATGGTAGTGCGCGTACGCATGTTCTGCATCAATATTCAAAATAATATACCGCTCTGATTATAGGTCTGTTGAGAGATGAGGGAAGATTCGCCGGAGTTATAACCATCAATTTGAATGAGAAATGCGGAAATAGAAACATTACGAACAAGATTCTGTTAATACGTGATCGTGCACTACAGTCTCTTTGAGCGGGGAGAAACATATCTCGAAACAAAAATGCTCGCTAACTTTCTAACGTCGCCGGAGCTTACAAAAAAATAAGTTAAATAATAAGCAGAAATTAAAACGTGAACTTCGTTACGTTCGGTGAGATCCGAGCATGAAAACGCTTTTACTCCATGGAAATAAACGTTGGCGAGACAATAATCGGAAACACTTCGAATACACAGTGTAAGTTGCGGCTTTACAATTGTTATATTTTGTGATTTTCAACGTCAACGCGTGATTCGTTACAAAATACGCGATTTTATAAGCAAGTCGACGTGCAGGAATTTTTACACTCCGGTAAATTACACTTGCTTGTGTACTTTAAACCATAAATGCATTAGGCAGCCAAAAGAGTTTATGCCGTTGTCCAGGTGAATACATAATTACGAAGACATATTTAAATTACATGCTTCTCTGATATGTGTCAATATTTATTTATTTTCTCAACGCAAATATTCAAGGAATTACTGATAGGAAAAATTGGTGAATACTTTCCCGAGTATCTGATTGCCATCTAGTACCCAGTAAACGGAGTTCGTGTGAAGCGTAATTTTCACATCGCAAGCAGTACTGACATGTAAGACGCAGACGTTTTCATAATCTATGAACACGTAAAACAGAATTACTTGAAGCTCTCTTTAAAAGTGTCACGATCCGTATGAAGAAAGCAATTATACAAAATCAAAAGTAAAAGTTGTTATCGATAAAATAGAATATTTACCTTGGTAAAGCTTCTGAAACTGAGGGTTGAGAACTTTCCAAAAGTTAGCGGCAATCCTTTCTGAGATTTTAAAATTAGAAGTACTAATTGCCGACTGATGTTAGGATGTAGGTCGTACCAAGCCATTTGGTATGCTGCTTCGATAATCATCTTATTCTACAACATGAAGAAAATTTTTATGACGAGATATGTATAATGAGTGCAGGTTATCTACGTCAAATAAGCCAAGAACAGAATGTGGACCAGAGGCGAATAGGACACCACCATAGGGTTGTGGACAAGGTCCTTAAGGCCCTGGGTGGTGGGGGTTTAGAAGCTTTGGCGATAGACTACATAGGCAATGATAATCGCTCCAACTTCATCTGAGGGGGTAGCCAAGTCCGGCACTACCCTCTCGACCAACACCGAAGAGAGGGTGTCCATAATAGGATTCCCTGACCGTCCTTAAATAAAAAAAAAAGGTTATCTACGTCCAATTTATGCGGAAAAATGTAAAAAAAATGGAAAAATGTATTCTTGTCAGATTTATCCCGTACATGAAAATGTCTTTATGAAAATTCTCAGTCATAAGAAATAGTGTGCCTACACGATTTTTCTCCCTACTCGGAACTGGCGATCGGAAACAAATCGCGACTTTACCGTACTTCGAATATTGATATTATATTCTTTTTCGTGTAAACATAATTATCGGCAAATCAGCTTATTTACAACGTAGACTTAATTATTTTCCATATACTTGATGGAATTCGTAACACTTATTTACTTTAGTGTTGAGATACTCCCCGGCGCAGCAGTATACAAATATTTCTAAACATATTACGGTGTATGCGGAAAAATACTTTAACAGTAGAGAAAGTCCATTATCTGATTTTACTGCCTGAAATGTAAAATGATTTTTCCATTAAAATGTTTAATTATTTAATTTCCATTAAAAATATAATATTTTCATTAAAATAAATAGTTAATTATTAACAACTTACTGTTATTACAAGATATCCGAGGCAGCAAGTAACAAGAGTATTCGACATGAGTTGGCAAAGAGATATATGCGTAAAGAGTTTCTCGATTCGTTCAGCGAAAACGACAATTTCTTGATGCCTGATAGCAACGAATCGCAATTTGTCTTCCTCTTGAGCTGATATCTGCGCTAGTAAATCGCACAATATATCGATCAGACATCCTACGTGAAGTATCTGAAAGCAGTGATACAAGCGTCAAAACATGCTGGCGATACTCATCATCAATTCTAATTCTGAATCCGCGTAAAAACAAGAGAGGTTTGGTATTTACATCATTAAAATAAAATAAAATTTATATATCGCCACTCGATTTCTGTTAAACATTTTTATCAGCCAATTCGCTAAGCTATCAGCGTCATTTATTTGTGTAAAACATAAATAAATAAAACGAATAAAAATAAATAAATAAAACTAAATAAATAAATAAATAAAACTAATAAATATTATAAAAAATATTAATGTTATATTTATTATAAATAAATATAACTTTCAGCTCAAAATTGAAAGTCACAAGAGTTTCATAATATTGTATTTTATTATATAATATAATATAAAGTTATATCTGAGCACTGTTCATAGAACCAAATTATTTTAGAGACAAGTTCAGAGAAATTTTCAACGTGTTAGAAGGTCCATGACTTTTGCGATCTCTGGTTAAAATCGGAAACCGATTGCACAGGACATGATCGTGCAGGCTCACCATCATAACAAGCAGAGCACTGAACATGCCGAAGGTATACGACGATGCAGTTTGATGCAAAACCTGTGCAGTGACAACAAGCTCGTAAGAAGGCGATTCGGTGGCCTCGAACGGCAAATCCATGTTGAGAAGGAGCTCTCGAGACATGGTGTCGTTTGATCGCAGAAAGGCGAGACCCCCAGCTGCGTAAAAGGTCGCTGATGCCAGGTAAAGGAACGCAATTGTGCTCGTTAAACGATATGAAAAATCCGCTGTTTTCGATATCACATTATTCGTATCGATAACAGCATATTTCACACAATCTTCCTCCATGGTTGATATTATTTCACATAGCACACTGCGAGATATCGTTATTAAAGCCACCGGTCTTCTTTAGCTAAGAGTTTGTATTGACAGAGCATTAGATTAACTTTCTCGACAGATCGATACTCGAAAGTCCATTTTGCCCATTGCAATCAAAGTAGGGGTTATTTCGCAAATAAATGAGCATGTGTAACATTGATTAATTCATCGTTCTATCTCATTTTTATCGAAAGTTCTTTGAATTTGGCATAAATTTCATTGGTTTGTCCCATAGTGCGCCACGGAGAGCTAAACGCGCGGCCGGGTCCAAGAGGACGTAGCTTTCGAAACTCGGCCGCCGCGAGTAAGTAAATCCGAGCGTGGTGGTGGGGATGGGAGCATCAAGTTACATTCAATTTTGATCATACAGTAAAGTCGCAATTTGTTTCCCATCCCCAGTTCTGAGCGAGGAATAAAAAACACGCCGAACGTACAAAAGGACAGCATATAAACACGGATTACGTGGCCGAAGCGTATCGATGTGAATGTCTACTAATCCAATTATAAAATTTATTATAAAATTGGTCTTGACATATGTTGTCGAGGACAATATTCTGAACAACTTTTGTCATTACAACTATCCGTCGCTCGGTTTTAGTTTTCGAGATAACTGCAAAAAACTATTGCTAGTACTAAATTGAATTTTCCGTATTCGCGCACGCTCCGTGACAACGTAAGCCTGCCCCGACGTAGCGTCAGTTTACTGTTTTTGTAAACTCATGTGGAAATGATAGAGAAAACAGAGTTAGAAAAATAGTAAACTGACTCCACGCCGAGGCAAGCGAAGTCTAACGAGTTGCCACAGAGCGTGCGCGAATACGGAAAATTCAATTTAGTACTAGCAATAGGTTTTTGCAATTATCTCGAAAACTAAAACCGAGCACCGGGTACTTGTAATGACAAAAGTTGTTCAGAATGTTGTCCTTGACAACATATGTGAAGGTCAAGGTCATCGGTGCTGCTTCCCCTAAGCGTAAGGGAGAATTTTCGTGGAGACTCTCGGGGATAAATATCGCGACTTCACTGTATTAATTATTCGATATGCTAATTGATTCGTATCAATATTTGTTGTATCAGAATACTACCTTTATTTAAAGAAATAATTCTACTTCATCAATGACATTCGTCTTGCAATCCGATTAAATTTTTGTCACTTACCCATGATTTGTCCAAATAATGCCCAATTTTAAGAACAACAGAGTGTACGGTAAGGTGATGCTCAGACAATCGATCATTTTCATAAGAGCGTTGCTCTTGAAGTGTGTAACTATGTATTTGTACTGGTAGAACTGCCACACAGCCATGGAAACGATCCAGTAAATTTTATGCAAACCCGGAAACGGCGTGCCGGGCCAAATTCCAACGAAATGAAGACCATACTTGACGGGCTGACTAATTGTAGTTCGGTACGTCATTTCGCGCAAAACCGATTTCCTCGTCTTTGTTTATTTGAAGTTCGTCTTTCTTCGATTCGCCGAAGCTTCTATTCTATTCGAAGCATGGTGTCAATCGCTGTTACTCTCGAGACGCGACCGATGTCCCGCCATACATATACTGAAAACCTACTCGAAAACCATGCTCGGGTAGAAGTTTAGTATCCGCGGCAGTAGTCCCCGGCCATTTGTTTCTCTTCACATGGTTGGCATAAATATTCAGAATAAATGATTGCACGTTTACCAGGAAACAAGACTGACAACAACAGATTCCTGAGAGCCATAATTTTTCCTCCGATGATCTGTGCTTGAAACTTTATTGCATAAATGTGTGATTCGCATTAAAAATAGAAAGCAAGCGCGCGCCGCGGAGGCTTATCTCGCATCGATTGAAACGGAGGTTGCAGCGAACTGAACTTTCGAAACTAAAGGAAAAATGGCGGCGTCGTTCAAAGAAAAATTCGAATAAAAGTTTTGTTTCTGCCGCGAGTGGTCGAGCAGTGGAAAGTTCTTCATTCTGAAAAGATAAGCGGTATCAAGAAACCGCAACCAAGTGAATTTTCAAGCGTTGTTGTATTTTGCATTTCGATTTAAGTACATTCGAGCGTGACTAAAAATGTTGTATAACATTGTAGCGCGTGGAACACGCGTGAGTAGCTAATAAGGGACACAAGAACAATGATACGAGTTTCATATGGTTTAATCGTGGCCCTCGTTTCGGATTCATCGTACCTTTCGTACGTTTGTATATCACACCTGCTTACGTGCGTTTAACGTTCACCTAAATTTATTATTTAGAATTGCTAGCTCTTCCGTAAGTCCTAAAATTACGCTACATATTTCGCATATTATGGGGAAATATGGGAAGTGTAACTTTCAAGACATCGCGAGAAGTACTGACATGTAAGATGCCGACGCTTTCATCACCTGTGAGCAGAGAAATTAAAATGATTTATTTACACGTTTGTCTCGCAAAATTGATGTAATTATTTCGGTGTAGAAATGAGTTCTTCGAAAATGAATCGCCGAATTTGTTGAGTATTTATATTTTCAGAAATTTTATTGCGTAACGTCATTAATAATAATAACAAATATTTTGCTATTATTTATTATTAATAATATATTGATTTCACAGGAAAATTGGAAAGAATTTTCTTCTTTTACTTACAATTAACGAAATTGCAGGATTAATGTTTATTCCAGTGACTGTCACTTTAAAGAATTGTGTGCAATGAACAATCAATATAGTCATCAATAAAATGAGAACATTACCCCAGTGAAACTTTCCAAACTAAGAGGCGAAAATTTCCCAAAAGTTAGCGGCAAACCCTTCTGAGATTTTAACATTATAAACACTATTTGCCGACTAATGTTAGGCTGTAAATCATACCAAGCAATTTGGTACGCTGCATCGATGATCATCTGATTCTGAAAAAATGAACAGAAAGTGAAAAGAGAATTTATTCTTCATGTATATTAGTATAATTGATTAATTACCTTAACGTTGAGGTATTCTCCAGCGAAGCAATATATGAATATTTCTAAGCAAAGTACAGCGTAGAAGGAAGAAGATTTTAACAGTAGGGGAAGTCCATGTTCTGTTTTTATTGCCTGGAATTATAAAATTGTTGTCGTGTAAAATAGCCTGCTTAAAAGACAAATTTTTTTTTGTAAAGAGAGAATTATAGATGGAGAGACACCACTTTTGCACACATTTTTGAGGATACTTTTGAATTTATATAAAAAAATAAGGGTCCAGCGGAAAATAGAAGTACATCACGGGACAGAGCAGACTTTGATCTTGAGAAACTACCCTTTCAAGGTTTCAACGTCGATGTATTTTCCTGACCAGAGAACAAAATATCCGTGCCCGACATGAGTTGCCGCCAGTGACCCTCACCACGGCCCTAGAGCGCCCATGCCGTATCCCGTGGTACGCCCACTCTAGTGGTGAGGCTCACTGGCGCTCACTGGCGGCAATTCATATCGGGCACGGATATTTTGTTCCCTGATCAGGAAAATACATCGACATTGGAAACTTCAAAGGGTGGTTTCTCAAGATAAAGGTCTGCTCTGTCGCGTGGTGTAGTTCTATTTTCCGCTGGACCCTGATTTTTCCAGATAAATTAAAAAATATTATCAAAAAACGGTGCAAAAGTGGTGCCTCTAAACATGTTTAAACGATCATAATTTCGATCAGTATGTGTATACAATTGTGTGGAGCCGGGACTATAATACTTACCGTTATAGCAAGAAAACCTAGAAGGCATGTAACGAGAGTATTCAACAGAAGTTGGCAAAGAGCTATGTACGTAAAGAGTTTCTCAATTCGATCCGCAAACACGATGATTTCTTGATGTCTGAGAGTGACGAGTCGTAATTTCTCAACTTCCTTAGAGGATATGCGCACTATCGTGTCGCACAGTATGTCGATGATGCATCCTAGGTGTAGTATCTAAAAGTAACGACACTATGATTCTAAAATTGATGAAAATCTGATTAAAATTTTTTTCTCTTTATTTAACGTTGCAATTTAAATTGTTCTCGACGTTTTGATCCTAGTGTGGATCATTCTCAAGAGAATTTTGCGTCTGAAAAATATTCTAAAAAATTATAAAATTGTAAAATACAAAAAATATTTTTGTGTACTTGCTATGTCTAAAACGAACTACGTAAATTGAAAATTGAAAATATTCGTGATTTGGATATACACGATGCCGGTTGAAATCATACTGAGGTCAATGTGACCGTTCGAAAAGAGCCAGAACAGATTACAGAGACAATTTAAATTGCAAAATTGATATTATAATTAATATTTGTTCGAACCTGTGCGCCGCAAGCATTAACAAATTTATGAACAGATAGTTTGGATATTTTTATAGCGGACATGGGGGTCTGTGAGTCGAAGGGTGTCGTGATATTATGGCTCGCACTTACCAGCATTACAAGTAGAGCACTGAACACACCAAACACGTACGCTGACGCCATTTGATGCAACACTTGAGCAGTCACCACGAGCTCATAATTTGGAGATTCATTAGTGTTGAACGGCAAATCCATGTTCGAGAGAAGTTGTCGATCCACCGTTTCGTTGTAACGTGGAAACGCGAGATTACCGGCTGCGACACCGCTCGATGATGACAGATAGAGTATAGTAACTAAGCTCGTTATGCGATATGAAAACTCCGCTGTTTTCGGTATCACGTTGTTTGCATCGATCATACCATATTTCACGCAATCTTCCTCCATGGTCGATATCATTTCGTGCAGTACGCTACAAGATATTAACGTGCTCACTATTGTCATCATTTTTGTGAATCGCAATTAGAACTAGATTGTGGATCTCTATGCAAAATAAAAATTGCCCAACGAAACCAAATAAAAATTTCTTTGTTTCTTTAATCGTTTTAATATATTGAAAATAACGCATTGATATCCTTTCAAATTTCCTACTACAGTGGAACCTCGGTACACAGCCTTAATTCGTTCCTGATGTTTGGACTTATATCGAATAGAACGTAAATCAATCCAATCTTTCCCATAATAAGTAATGTAAAAGTGATTAATCTGTTCTCTGTAAAAAATAACTCTTATTTATTTTATACCTATATTAACACGTTGAGCGCCACGCGTATTTCTAAGGCAATTCCGTTCAGGCCACGCGCACCGCTTAGAAGTGCTGGTATTATATCATGTTACATGCTGTCAGCCAGCGGTGGTCGACACCGCCTAAACGGAAAGTCCAGTGTCAGCCACCGATGGCTGATGTGGCGCTCAACGTGTTAATGGGGTTTTAAAATAATTTAAATACTGTTTAAACACACAAATACAAAATAAGATTTTATTATAGATTTTGAAATTTAAACTCTGCTTAATGCTAAATACAAAAAGAAGCCCTCGATCGACTGATCATTTGTCTTCGCTGCAGGCTGCGCAATAATACATCAACTATGAATATAATTGATTATTAATTTAATTTTTCCTCTGAAATAATTATGTAAAAAAAAAATCACACAAAATTTGTCACGTCCAAAGAGGACGTATAGTATTTTATCCATAAATGTCCCAAGAGTCTGACCTGTAAATGTCCCAGATCTATCCCCACTACTGCCGAGTATACCCCCTTGAGGGGACACGAAACTCGAAAGACGTCGGTCGCCTGAGAAGTATCACATATTATATTTGTGTCATTTTTCTAATAAAAATCATACTAAATATGATATAATTCCGATGTTCTTTACTTGTGTAATAGACAATTAAAGTTTTGGGCCAAAGAGAAGAGTCTCTTTCTTTCTCATACGCTATCCTTCCTTGCGCTCCAAATTTTAATTGTCCATTACACAAATAATTTATAATATTTGGTGCCATTTTGCATTAGTAAAATGTCACAAATATGGTCATCTGGTATTAGCTATGTAGAAGTATTTACACTTCTCGGCGACCGAGGCCTCTCAAGCTCGGCTGTCCTTCTCTACGTTCGGCAAAAGTCAAAGAATATTGTCCCTGGCTGATAAATGTCCCTCGGCAGACCCGTTCTAGGGACTTATATGGATAAAATACTATATTCCGAATTGGACGTACTCCGAAACAGACGTATACCGAGGTTTCACTGTACTATAAATTTGACCTACTCGCTTATGCTATAAACGCACAAAAAAATCGGTAGTCTAATAGGACAACTTACTTCTGATTGATCCAAACAATGGACAGTTTAGCGATTAGCAGAGTATACGGCAGAGTCATGCTCAAACAGTCGATCGTGTGTGTGAGGTCATCGGTTTTGAAATGTGTGATTATGTATTTGCACTGGTAGAATTGCCATATGACCGTCGTGAAGATCCAGTAAAACTTATGCAAACCTGGGAACGGTGTGTCCGGCCAAATGCCAACAAAATAGAGTCCGTATCTGACGGACTTGCTGACCGTGCTTCTAATCGTCATTTCGCACGAGTCTGGTTATTCTCGAACTCTTTATTTATTGAAATTTCACCTTTCGTCGACTCGCTAGGAATCTATTATATTCGAACCATCGCGTCAGTCACCGTTGCACTCGACAGGACATCAACGAAGTCCTACGATATACTGTAAACCTACTCGAAGACCATGCTCAAGTAAAAGTTTCCGAGCGTGGTCCCCAATCGTTTGTTTCGCTTCACATGGCTGTCATAAATAGTCAAAATAAATGATTGATAGTTCACCGAGAAGATAGAGACACGAAGAAGGACAGATTCGTCGCAGTCGTAGCACGATGATTCGTGCCATCAAGTTTCTTGTATAAATGAATAATTCACATTAAAAATTCAAAGTATCTGCGCATCATGTGAGCACGTCTTTTATTGATTACTGCGGAACTTCCAGGAAATTGAAGTTCAAAACTAGACACAAATATGTAAAAAAGTAATAACTCGAACTTCAGTAAAGTTTGAACATTGCAATTTTCGTAAAATGCTTCTTTCGAGTCGTGCGATCCTGTACGCCTGTTTTCATAGTGAGGATGGTCAAGTTTGAGAAACACATTGTTTAAATCGGTATAGAAGATGTTTGTTTATCATCGATGTAGCGCGATAAGTATTACCAAAGGTAACGTGTACCTTTTTTAAAATCGGAGACCTTGAAAAGAACATCTACAGTAATAAAAATGTTTATTTTTCGTTGCAATAGGAAAACGAACATAATTCAATGACAAACAGCAAGAAATAAACATTTTTTGATCTACAAAAATTTGATATTTATGATGTACAAGGGAGTTAATATTGAATAGCGTGTAGAAAGTAAATACTAATGAAACCACAATTTAATTAACTCACTTACAGCCGTGTAGTTTGAACTTTCAATTTTAAATTATCATATGCTATATACATAATACTTGCGAGGTTTAAATTTCATGACATTGCAAGAAGGACTGACATGTAAGACGCCGACGCTTTCATAATCTGTAAACAGAAGATACAAAATTTTGATTCATCATAAAACTATGTTCCATTAAATTACTATATCTATTTTTATTTGCGAACAAATGAATAATTGTTTCGGTAATTGTTCTCTACGAATTACAACTATCGTTTATGTGCTTTATAAAAATCTTACGCTAGTGAAGCTTTCCAAATTGAGGTTCGAGAACTTTCCGAAAGTTAGAGGCAATCCTTTTTGAGCTCGTAGTATCAAAAGAACCAGTTGTCGGCTGTTAATCGGTTGCATGTTGTACCAAAGCGATTCGTATGCTGTGTTGCCGATCAGTTTACTCTACACATTTGAAGATATGTTCATGAAAAATAAATATGCAATGCATGTGTAAACTAGAAAACATATTCTAAAGATCTCCTAATGACAAAGCTTTCTGTGTAAATTACAAATTTTGATCTACGATCTGTAAAAATATGCATTTGCATAAACATCCTGACACTTAATCATATTAATTAGCTTCGAAGTCGTATCATCTGTGAGAATACATGAACTGTTGATGTATCCTCTAATAACGAAAATAATTATGATAGTCACGTCAGGTGGTCCATCCTGTGCTCACTACAAATCTAAGTATAAGTGTGTTTGGAAACAATGATGTCGTTGATGTAGTAAACCATGAGGGAATACAAAGAGAAGTTCCAGTGCAGCGGTCAACAAAGGATATCATAGTAGCAATAAACAGGACCGTAGTTCACTGCTCTGAATTATATTGAATCTCCGTCGCAGCTTTCGCTGGCACTGCTCTGACGAACAATAATTAACTGAAACGAAGTTCGACCGAAGCCACCATTGACTGTCAACAACGTTAATCACCACGGGTCGTGATAGAGTTTCGAAGTTCTCGTAGAGCTCCTTAAATCAATTCGACTATATTCGGTGGTACTACAATTTGCAAAATACAAAATAATAATTACAATTCTTTACATACAGAACAGTAATACTGTTTTTAACATATAAATTAGGAGTACTCCTAGAAAGAAGCGGAGACTCCATTTATGAATAGACTGTGGATGTTTATGTAAAATATTTTACATAACAATTGCATAAAAGGAGTCAAACAAAAATTCATGTATTATTTAATTATTAATTAATTTCCTAATTTCCATACGTATTATTTTTCTGGCTCTCTCAATTGAGACAAAACTGTTCCCACCGTACGGCCCACTGTCCCTCACCAGCATACGCCGTTACCATAGGCCTAGGCGACGCTGGCCCGCGGAACAGATGTTGCTGCTACTCAGTGTTGCCAGATCGAGAAAATCGAGGGGAATACAGGTACCGCCTCTCCATGTTGCGCGACTGCGCGACCAGTCTATGGTCTTACTTAGTGGGGGACTTTGGAGTGTGCTCATGGTGGTGGAATAGGATAGTGGAAGGGGAAAAGGAGGAGAGTCTTGCAATCCATTTGGATTGCAACATGGAAGTTCTTACCCTCTCCGTAAGAGAAGGAGAGATGTAGCCGTATCTGTTCCGCAGGGCAGCGTTGCCTTGTCATTCCGTGGAGAAAGGACGCGCATCATTGTGTATACTTCTCAACACAACTCTTATTTGAACCATAGTAATTTATACTGTCAAACAACCTTAATGTCGAGATATTCTCCAGCGAAGCAGTATATGAACGCTTCCAGGCAAATACAATAATAGAAAAGCACAGATTTGATCAACATGGGAAGGCTGTTCTCGGTGTCCAGCGTCTGAAATTCAAGGTTATTTTAATTAAGAAAAATTAAATATGAACGCCATATATGTATACGTCTATTCGATTACATACAATAACAATAAGGTAACCTAAACAACATGTGATTAAAGTGTTCGAGAACAGCTGGCTCAGAGCTATGTACGAAAAAAGCTCTTCTATTTTCTCCGCAAACAAAATGATATCTTGCTGTCTGCTGACGAAGAAGCGTATGTGCTCATTACCGATCTCAGATGGATCTGACAGTGTGTGGCATAATACATCGACGTGACATCCCAGATGGAGCGTCTAAAGACCAAAATTGATTCAACGTCATTGTCTAAAAATTACTAACAACTAGAATTCGATTATATATTCGTCGTCACAATCATGCGTAGCATTGTTGCTTTAATCGAGACATTACTGTAGTGGTTCCATGCTGGCCTGGACAACTAGTGCTCCGAGATTCAACGACGTAGAATCGGCCATCCTTATCTGGCGGGCCAGCGCGAGTCCTGTCCGGACCTGTTTCGCGCTGGCCGGCCGAGAGTCGATGACAAAGAATCGCGAGACGAGACAAGTGTCATACGAGTTACAAAAATTGTTGCAGAAAGTTCGCAATCAAAAGTTGTCCTATTTTATCAAGAATTTTACATTACTAATGCTAGAATTGCCGCACATGCGCGAGAGAACTTGAACAATATTTCGGCACTAGTCCGGACAGGCTACCGGACCACGATAGTGGGGGTAGCCGATTCGACGTCATCGACTCTCCGCTGACCAGCGCGAATCGGGTAGGGATAGCCGATCTACGTCATAAACTCTCGGAACACCAGTCCCTCCGACCTTGTATAATTGACGGTATGCAGTAGAGATCGTGGTTTTGAACGTGTACTTTTTAGTTTAGTACTTTTACACGTGTATCGTGCGGGAGGAACGGGGCAAGAGTTGGCCACTCAAATGTCCTCTCCGTTCCTCTTGCCCCGTTCCCTTCCTGCTACAATTCTTTCGTACTCCGCACAGTACACGTGGTACGCGAACCGTGTAGTACTTTCCGGATCTGTGAATACGGATCTGCGAACACGAATCCGCTCGGCACGTTCGATCGAAAAACAATAACGCATCAGTTGTCAGACTCATCAGTGTACTGTGTGTCCAAAAAGAGACAGCATAGAGAAACTTGTAGGTACAGTAGCCGTACCCGCGACTTTGTCCTCGTGCAATAACAAATTCTGGTTGATTATTAACGTAATTAAATTTCCAATCGCCAAGGTGGTCTCAGGATTTTCTTAAAACCTACCGTTGAAAAGCTATAGCTGTTCAAAAAGTTCAAGAAAAACGCACACTTTTTGTGTTATAAATTCTTTGAAAGAACTCGACGAGCTGAATACAATGAGTATCTCAAATTAAATATAGGTTCTACTAGTCAAAAGTCATAAGCAGAAACGTGCCTAAAAGAGGGCGAAAAAGTTATCTTTGTTCACTAATAACGTCTCAACTTTTGAACGAATGAAATTTTTTGAATGCGTATTTCTCCTAAACCTTCTCGAAGAAACGTTGCGTCTGATGGCTCAAACCTTAGCTTTGTATATTCAGTCGTTCTCAGTTGATGCCGTCACAAACAGACAGACACGATTTTATTATACAGTGTGTCTCAGCCAAAGCAAGCCATCTAAATATCTCCTTTATTTTTAATGACACAAAAAATATATGTTTTTTGTTAATATTCCTCATCAAAGCCGCGGACTCTATTTTTGCAAATGATCTCAGGAACCACCCATTTCCGGATGTTGAATTTTGAGACACCCTGTAGAGATCTTTGTTATGCAGTAAATTTCCGGCGGCGCGGTCTGCGTTTACACGCGCTATCTTTTTCTATGATTGGACACATTCGTTTTCGCTTACCATCATCAGAAGAAGAGCGCTGAAGATGCCAAAGGTGAATGCCGATGACGTTAGAAAGAGAAATTGTGTCGTCACCACAAGCTCGTAGACGGGTGACTCGTTCGTGTCGAATGGCAAATCCATGACCACAACGAGCGGACGTGTCATCGAATCATTGCTTTGTTCAACTGCGAAGGTACCGATTGCATAAAAGCCCGCCGATAGCGGATAAAGAACAGCAGTTATGGTTGTTAAACGAAACGAAAGATCGGCCGCTTTCGGTATCAGCTTATGTGTATCGATAGCTGCGTATTTCTCGCAGTCCTCTTCCATCGTTGATAGAAGTTTGCACAAGACACTAACACATATCAATATTTCCGGTATCAGTCCATAAAATAAACAATAATTATATCGTAATCAGCTATACAAAGTGTCCCAGGTTTTAATGTTCAGATTTTATCGGTATACTCTATGGCGCGAAATAAGAAAAAAATGTTATATAAACATAGATCACATTGAGATTTATTGAAAAGTTATAACAAAAATGCGGTATAAAAATAAAATAGTAACCGCCTTGCTGTTACTGCGAACATTAGATAGTGAACACAGAAATTAATTATGATTAGATTTTGTGTTGTAAAAATCTACTATTAGGTTCAACTATTAATGAATGGTTATATACAAATAACAACAGCTAATTATTTAGAGAGTCTAGTGCTAAGCTCCAAAGACGTCAGCTCCAATATGATGCATTATCATTAGAGATCAGTCTCAAAAAAGGAAATTAATTATGATTAGATTTTGTGTTGTAAAAATCTACTATCAAGTACAACTTTTAATGAATAGTTACATACAATTAACAACAGCTAATTATTTAGAGAGTCTAGTGCTAAGCTCTAGTCAGTATATACTGCCGAAGCAAGTACAAAGTATTCGAATCATGATGCATTCATATTTTCTTTTATTTTATTGTTAGTACGGGGAATCTGTTCGTCAATAAAATGAGTATTTCCCTTATTTTATGAAATAATTATTTAAAGTAATTGACTTTTGACAAAAACTTACTCGTAATGTATCCAAGAAACTATCAATTTAATGGACACTAAAGTGACCGGCAGGACAATGCTCAAACTGTCGATCAGTGATACAAGGCTATCAGTTCTGCAGCGTTTTATAATTGATTTGTATTGATAACCTTGAAACAGAACCATGGCGATCACCCAGAGGATTTTATGCAAACCTGGGAGCGGTGTACCTGGCCAGATACCAATGAAATGAAGGCCGAACCTTACGGACTTACTGACTGTGCTCGGCGATTTCATTTCTGTGTAATGTTTACTGTATTCTTCTAAATTCGTGTCCCCTTTGATTATCAAAATGCCATCATCCAACGCAATTCGCGTTCGCCACTCTCGCGCGCCGCAGCGTTGCGTCAGTGTCCTAAGAAAGGCTGGAAACTATTTCGAAAATGTTGTAAAAAAAGTAAGCTGCGTCAGTTGTATGCTAGCGCGGCCATTCGACGCGCATGATCTCTATAAATATTTCAAATAACGTTGCATATATCATAAGCTCATGGGAGAACTAAAAGAAAGACAGGCGAGTTGTTGGTGGTTACAACTTTGTTACATCTATAAATGATGTCGCTCAAGATAGTGCCGATTCTGGTGGACAACACGCGAGAACGTATTAAATTGATACCGTTCTAACAAATTCGAAAAGCGAAGAGAAAAACCTTGGTGAATAGACACGCGCGCTGGAATGTTTCTACGAATTCCATCTCGGAGGAAGGGAAAGGGAAACATTCGCTTCATTTTCATAGTTGGGATCGGTACCTGAAGCAGACAGCGAAAAGCAGGTTGGAAATTCTTGGAATCGAAAATTCAGTTTTCCCCAAGTATTTTACATTGAACTTCTTTAACAATAAATATATAAGTTCTCTGATTGTTTAGATTCTCATCTTTTCGCGAATTGAAATCTACGGTTTAATTAACGTGCAACTAGGATCAGACCGAAATTGTCGAACAAATGAAAATTAAATTTAGTCTAGAATACTAAGACAGTATGTAACATGTGAATAAGAATTTATATTATGAATGATTAAAATAATGTATAGTAAATGATTAAAGTAATGTAAGTGTACAAATTGATCGGACAATAATTGAAGGGTAAAAGTGAAGAATAGTATCGTTGGTTTCAGATGTTTATTGAATTATGTGTTATATGTATGTGCATGATAATCAACTTATATTTTCCACTTTGTGAAACATACCTCCGGAGTTAGTACATAGCATATAATATGGATATGTACGACGCAGAAGCCTTCAGAATCTGAAAGCAATGAATGATTTCGTTCACATCTTTTCAAATTTTATCTTCTAAAAACTTATTTGTACAATAAGAAGTACGCTTACGCTGGCAAAGCGTTGTAATGACAGGTCGAAAACTTTCCCAGCTGTGATTGTTGATTGTTTTTGGGATCTCAGCATTAAAAGTACCATTGCACGACTATCAGCAGGTTCCAAAAGGTACCAGAGTGAGTTATACGCTGCAATATTAATCGACGTACTCTAAAATTGATAAAGAAGCATTTCGCTCGTGAATTATTGTTACCATTATCTCACATAAATTCCATCATTTATTGTTTCTTTGAAATATTATAAAGCAGTTGCTGACCATAGTGCTGAGGTATTCCCCCGAGAAACAGACGATGAACGCCTCCGACGTCATACAGAGATAAAAGAAAACTATTTTTATCATCATCCTTACATTTTCATCGCTATTGAACGACTGCAACAACCGATTAAACATTGGTTGGTAAGTGGATGATAATTATTAATGCAGTTATTATTGAGTTGGCTAAAACCCTTCACTTTTCGAGGGAGGTCAAAAATGAGTCTTGCTTTATTAAATTAAAGCTCGCACAATATGATAATTCTGTTTGACAATTTTCAGCCATCCTTCAGCGCATTTATGCGCACGAAATATTTATTCGCGTATCAAAATGCAGACGCTCCGTTGAAAGACTCGAGAAATCTTTTTGGCTAACTCAATAATCTGTGAAAAAGATTTCGCATGCGCTGGGTGATGTGTAATTCATGATGGAATCTCGAAGAGTGCTTCGACGTGCTAAAGTAAATCGTAAATGTAGAACATTTTCGTATTATCGCATCTAAGAGAAATTTTATGAATTCTAGACGAGATATCGCGAATACTTCGCTTCTATAGCATCGATCAAGTTATTATTATCATATTATTAAATATTGGCATTTCTTGCTTGAAAAACGATGGAAACTGTGTCGATACGATTAACTGCAATTTTTATACAGTGGTAGAACAATAAATAAGTCAATTTAAACCTTCTGATATTGATGCATTGACGTGATTTTCCACAGGAAGTTAATTCGTGTTTCCCGTTTCAAATTCGTGCTATCAGAAGTTCAAGAGTTTCCACGGTCCTGCGTTAATTTTATCGCAATGGAATGTGACTAACATAAAAATTAACAACGTGTTTCCCAATGGACCAGAAATTCTCGAAATAGTTACATTGAGGGATAAATGTCTTCATAGTTGATAATCTTATAACAAAAGTTTACGTTCAATATCGAATACTGATCGTCCGCGAAAGTACGGGCGGATTCTCCGGGAAGATGAATGAAGAGAACGGAAATGAAAAATGAGGAAGATGTAAGAAATATCGGAAAACTTGTGTGAAGCAAGTAACAAAACACTAAATAGACAAGTTAACGTGCGAAGTTTCATGAAGCAGACTGCGGATATTTACTTGTTTTTAGCCGCGAAGTTTTCGAAAACAAATCAAATATAAAGTAACACTGGAATCGCAGCTTTACGTTATTTCTTTGAAACTATTATCACAGAAAATCAAATTCGACAAAAAATATAAATGCACATACACATTGACGGTTTATGAGGGGGCTGATGACTAGAAAGAACTTTAACGATACTTCAAAAAATAATTGCGTGGAGAATGAAATTTCGAATCGAATACACGTAAAAAAATCTTGACACGAAGTCGAAGCTGCTACGGCGTTTTATATTCTCCCATTTCACAACACTACTGCTTGCTGTTACGAGCCAAGGTTTTGTTTCGAGCTAAAGTTTACATTTCTCGGCGACAAGGCCTCTCGAGCTCGGCTGACCTTCTCTACGTTCGGCAAAACTCAAAGAATGATATCCCTGGCGTATAAATGACTCTGCGCAGACCCGTGTTGGGGACTTATATCCAGTGATGCCAGAATCGTGGGTCTTGGGTTTTTCCCCTCGGCTGCTTCAGCCGGCTCAGTTCTACCACTCTTACTTCTAGTGCGCACGCGCTACACACGAACGTACCTCTACTCACCTGAAGATTCACATAAATAGAGTAGAGGTACGTTTCGTGTGTAGCGCGTGCGCAGTAGAAGTAAGAGTGGGGGCCAGCCGGAGGGGCAAGTTCCTCCTGGTTCCTTCTTCTGGCATCACTGGTACGGCTGGCTTATGGGAAAACTTCCGACTCCGACCCTCCCTTAGTTGTTCAATGATAACCCACTATCTTCACCATAGCCATCAGCCAATGGAAGCCCATCGTATAGTATACTTTGCTCCCTATAATCGTGTTGCGTAATCTGGAAAGCATAAGTTCAAAAGGCTTACTTACTATCACCATTAAGAAGCCTATACAACAAATGTTGATCGTGCTGAACAATATTTGTATTAAAGCAATGAACGAAAAGAGGCTGTTAATGTATTTGATGAGTTCAATGCTTTTCTGGTGTTTCTCTAACAAATATGTAAGAGCACGTTTTAGCAAAATGCGCCCTTTGCCATTAGTGTGAATTACTGCCAAAGCCTGATGCATCAATTCTACCTGTCCTCCAACATGCAGTATCTATAGAACGAAATTTACATTCATCGAATCATGAATAAATGAATAAACAAAAGAGTGTTGCGGAAAGATTTTCCAAGTTTCGATTCTCACCAACGTGATCATTAGACCGTTCACAACAGCGATGGTACTGGCGACAAACAATAATTGGATGAATTGTGCGATCATTGTGTATTGGTAATTCAGTCTTTGGTAAGCTGTCGATGGAAGTTGCATTTTGATTAATAAGTCCGCAGACTCCGTAAGCATACTGTTGCGCCCAGCATGACGGAAAACGTTGACGTAGACAATGCTGTACAGGAACACTGCGATAACATACAGGCTCAAAACTAATTGGTAGCAGCGATTCGACAGATTAACTTTTTCTACCATGGTGACTAGATTATCTTTCGTAATGGAAGTGTCGGTCCAATCGGTAGCCAGTGCGATCAGAACATTTTTAAATATTCTGGAAAAATAGCATCGTAAACACAGTTAACATACGAGTAAGTACTATAACTAAATTATTTACTATTATACTATTCTATCTAAAACTTCATTAATCTCTATTCAACAGTTATCCTTCCATTTCAATCTAGAGATCTTTATACGAATTTTCGTTTTAACAGCTTATTTAGTAAAAATTAATG
Organism: Lasioglossum vierecki; assembly: GCA_028455595.1. Lineage (NCBI taxonomy): Eukaryota > Metazoa > Arthropoda > Insecta > Hymenoptera > Halictidae > Lasioglossum > Lasioglossum vierecki. Next base: position 30,452,937 of record CM052335.1, read on the forward strand.
TTTATTGTAAAATTATTATTATAAAATTAAATTATTGTACACAAATTCTAGAACAGATACAGAAACATGTACTGTGCGTGCCTCACAAGATGTCTCGCGGTAAAGGGGGACTGCGCTCCCCACCGGAAAATATCGCCGTCGCTGGCACAGCGTTGCCCAGCAGTGGAGTGAGTAGGCACTAGACAACGTTTACGTAGACGGCCCCGGACAGTATTTAAAGTTTTACTGTAGTTCGATAGAACCAAAAATGCTTGTGAAACGAGGCGTGCCCCTTCCACTCTGATTAATCACCCTGCAATTCCCTATACAGGACTATTTGTGAAGCACGCGAAGTACATCTAGAAAACTACTAGTACAAATAGAAGAAATTTTTGTTAATATACAGGATTTGCATATTATATAATATTATTATTATATTTGCGTATTATATAACATATTATATAATGCATAAAGATGCACAGTCTCCTTATAATAAACTCAGTGGGACCATGATAGAATTGAAACAAAATAAAGCTTGATAGTAAAAATACAAACTTTCTTTTTTGTATAAAAAAAAATAATAAGGCTTTTGGCAATGTTTCAACATTATCATTTAATAGAATCAACACTTATTTAGCTATTTGGTAACAAATAAAATGAACCAATCCACAGTAAAAAGATACAAAAATGAGACTTGAAATTTTTGAGAGAACGAGTAATCCTACCATAGACAGAAAATGGTGGGAGTGTTGTAGATTTTTACCGAGCAAAATTATAGTGGTGTATGATGACAGAATAACTCAAGCATGCAAGAGCTCAAGCTCCGGAAACTCTTGCAACCGCAACATGCAACCCTCCGTCAGAATGTATAGTGGGCTGTTCCCACTCACTTTGAACATGCGCAGAATTTCTATCAGCTATGCTTGGTAGAACTATGCTATGATAATAGGAAGGTGACATTGAGAGCAACAACTAAGTTTTAGAAGATGCAATCTCCCTTAATACGTTAACTGTTTTGCCAATGATAATACAGTTCTGAGCTTTTGTCAATATATCTTTTACTAAATGAATTACATCACTTTTGTTGGATCTTTTATAGTTAAACTCAGTGAACTACCGCACAAAAATCTATTCAAAAGCATATTAACCCCCGAAGAAGAGAAATTTGATTCACTTTGGCCCAGATTTTTAAGCATTTAATTTAAATTATAATCTTTTAGCAGCAATTTTAAATTATTAGCTATTTATATTGCATTAAATGATAGAAATATATGCCAAAAAGTAGTTTAAAGACCTTGTTTCAAATAATAATCCTATAAGAAATAATAATTAGCTAGTATTACGAAATGGCCAGGTGCTAATGTATCAATAATAGGTAATATTTCTTTTTTATATTATGGCAGTAGTATGTTCCATATGTTTATTCCGCATTCTGCACCAGAACCCCAAGTAATACAATCTCATCACGCAATCGCGAAGAGTGGGAGAGCAACCCTAAGCTCGAGGTCCCTAACTGGCCCAAACTGACGGAAGGAGCTTCCGTTTATGGTCCCGCTGGGTTTACTACCGTAACGTATTCTTCTACGGAGTTGTAAATAGAGATTTGGGTCCGGCGGTCGATAAAGGTTATTTATTATGATAGTGGAAAACGGCAGCTCAGCCAATAATATACAAGGCAGTTTCTCGGGCGACCGCTGGGATTTTTCAAGTGTCTCTGAGTCCGAAGACCCTAGTTGGACTGAAGCCGCAAGAGGACGCACACAAATATTTTTTCTCCGTCGCTAATAACCATGAACAGTTAATGCGACGTTAAAAAATAAATTTAAAAAAAAGAATAGTTTTTCTGTTGATTCTTTTAGTTTAACCACAATTAGTTTAACCAAAATTTTCAATTTTATAATGATTACACTATGTTTTTGAGCCATGTCAAAAAATTAAATTAATTTAATTTAGGATTTTGCACTGTGCTATTTTTAATTCCACTAATCTTCCAAAATAACCGATAATGCGTACTGGACAAGGCACAATGTACGATATTCGAAATTGTTTAGAACTGTTTAGACAATTTTTAATGCAAACACAAAGCCGTTCGCACCTCGTTGCATCTGGCAGCATTGAATGGATCCCAATAACTGGACATTATTGAAACGTTTCTGACACTTCTATGGAGAATGTTGTATTGCACGTTGCATTGAATTCGCCAAATAATCTATGTATAGTAGCGTATAGAGATAGACACTTCGTAAATTGAATCTACAACACTCTGTTCTATTACAACAGCTGTGCTTGTATTTTCTGAACTATTACAACATAATACATTAATTTATAAATATAGTAACCGTTTGGTTGTATTATAATAACATTACATTATTAACTAAATATAATTTATTAATACTTACTTAGCTATTTACAAAAGCATACAATTAAACTGTGGATGTTTACGCATGTGTAGAAAATACCTACGCGAAGCACACTACTGCGCAATTTAATGAAAAGTACAATTAAGTTATAATATTCAAATCATTAACCCTTCCGGCGTTCACTAAAATCGGAGAACACAATAAAAAACATACTTATTATATAAATACTTATTTTATTGTTGTACTTATATTATATTGTATTCGTTCATGCTTTGTTCGTGTGATTGAATAATTACTACATTTTTGTACAAACACAATCAAGTACGAATTAAACGCTGAAAGGTTTAATGGAGAAATATATATATTTTAGCAAATGGAGTATTTGCGATCGCATTTATGGAATTTGTGTGTTGCATAAAAATCCACAGGAAAAATGTGATGTTATTCTGCTTACCCGTGTTTGTTCCATAAGACAACCAGTTTGAGGCACATCAGAATGTATGGCAAAGTAGTGCTCACACAATCTACCAAGTCTACCAAGCTGTCACGATTGAAGTGGTTCCTTATATACCAAAATTGAAAAATCGATGTTGGGCACATGATTATTACCCATACACAGCGAAATAGTTTTTCATAAGGCGACGGCCATATTCCTGTTATTAGTAGGCCAATTTTTACTAGTCGACTGAAACTGTTCGTAAGCATCGTTCTGGACAATAATTTTCATTACATCAAAACTTGAAGTTTCTTTAGAAAATATAAATGTTCTAAATAAAAAAGACATGAGTCTTTCAATATACATCTGCGGTTGCAAGTTGACTCGACATAAATCACATCATTTTTATAAAGTTTCAAACATCAACGTGTACTATCGTATACGACACTACAATTTTTTTAGTTGTCGCAATGAACATGAACATGAATTTTGAGGCTGCATAAAATTTATACTTTTCCATGTAATCAGATTAATTGAAATTTCTAGACTTCTATTTACTTACTTTATGCAAGTAAATGGAGTATGTTTTATGTTGTTTTTCCTTGTAGCATAACAGATATACTGAGAAATTATGTATCACAATAGGATTGTATTGTATCATATACCGACCATTCACGAACGACGAACAACAGTACACTGAGATGTGTTCAAACCACCGAGAGCACTTGCGCATAGACTGCCATAAAATATTTAATACCAAAACAAAAGTTGCAACGTAGAATACATGATCATACAACTTGAATAAAAGTAAAGCGAAAGTTGAGCTGTTTTTTCCAACTGAATCCAAAATTGCGAACTCTACCAGCTGCACATTCTCGGACGATTTTCTATTATGTAACAGAATACTGAAAAAACTAAAACGGAATTTATGGTAAAAACAGATTTAGTGACAACAAACGTTGTTTCGGGAGAAGTACAGCAACGTTGTGATCATTGAACTCTCTGGCAACGAAGATTTTGTGTAACGAAGCCAATTATCAGTTGACAACGAGCTTTCTTAACAAGTGTTTAAAATGAATAAATGTTTATTATCGGAAGAAATAATATTTGTTCCGTAGATTATGTATCGCTCAGAAAATGATGGATCCTTCCAATTACTACGAATTTGCGTAATTAACAAATGTTTCACATTCTATCAAACACAGAAATTACTGGAGACGTAACAAACAATTTCTGTATCCTATTATTGCAACAAGCTTTATTTGAACATTGTTACATTTTATATTGTTTACAAAAAGTTTCTCTTTTATACACCATATAAATAAATCCATAAAAAGGATGACAATTTACCGAGTTCGTATCATATTTTCATGGATTTGAGCAATTGTTACTGATATACTTATGTACCAGAATAGAATTTGAAGTGTGTTTCTAACAATAAAAAAATACATAACATACTTTCTACAAATATGGAAGACATTATATTAAAATAGAAAATTTCCTTCTCAAAACATTACTCATTTTTCAATTTCTTTTGGTTAGTATTATTCTATATCTTTTAGTTATAATGAGTTTTAGTGAGACTGCGAAACATACAATATCAAATGAATTGAAACAGTTATATTTCTATCTGCTTTCAGAGAAAAATTATTAAAACTTTTACTGATTAAGAATATACACAGCATATTGTATATGAATAAAAAATTGTAAAGTGGCAGTGAAATTTGCTGCACAATGCATTTTGAGAATTCTAATAACTATTAGTAATTATAAAACGCATTATAAAACGTTAACAGTTTGATTCTGTTTTTTTTCTATACACTATACACGTCTCAATTAATTTAAAAAACTGTGTAAAGTATTAAAGTCTGCATATTATATGCTTATCATTGTTCAAAATATGCTAATTGATTATCTTCAGTCGTTTGTACAAACATTGTATATAGGTAAAAAAATATAATCTGAATGCATCATAAAAATTCAAGCAATTCCTAATTGCGATTTACATCCCATTGTACGCTGGACCACCACCACCTTCCGGTACAACCCAATTGATATTTTGACTGGGATCTTTGATGTCGCACGTTTTACAGTGGATGCAATTTTGTGCATTTATTTGCAGCTTCTCTCCCTCTCCAGACTCGAGCGGTACAAACTCATAAACCCCTGCAAAGAACAATACATGAAAAATGTCTCTTATATCGCATAATTTTATTCTCTAATAAACGGTGGTGAAATATACGAACATAATCAGAACCATTTGTCTCCTACTTATCATTCTATGTACTGATTGAAGAAAATAATCATCATCAAATGAAAGCTTAGAATTACAGCCCGGATAAATTAAGGCTCGATGCATAATCGAGATCCGAGGAAATAATTAAAATGTACATTATATTCCAAAATGAATTTTTTATTTTGGAAAATTTATTTCCCTTCATAATATAATCATATTTTTTAATCGAGGTCCTACTGTACTATTTTTCAATTTTTTTTTAAATGGACAGTCGTCCCTTATTTCGAATGAAAAATGTGAATAATTCTGATCTTCTGACTGCAGATTATCAAAGTTCCATTGCAAAGGTCAAAACGTGCCCTCCAACGCCAGACAGTCGATAACCTGTTCCCTTCCACTTTCCAGACATTCGAATTGTCCTGTAGGAAAACAACCCCCATCGAGCTCCTCCCCGTTTCCCCGACGACCGATCCTGGGAGAAGCAGGAGGCTCCTCCACGAGGGAAATAGAAAGAAGGTAGAGTGCAGTAAATATCAAAGGTAGTGGGAGAGTAGTAAGCACGGCAGACGTATAAATTTCGCCCGCTTACAGATGCCGGCTTGTATCAAATTTGTCTGAGAAACTACACCGAACGTCTGCGATCACCAGACTGCGAATAATTCTGCCAATTTCCCGACTACGAACGTCCATGTAAATTCAGTTACTACCCACATCAAAATTGAAATGAAACCAATTTCAATAAAGTCTGGAACCACAAAAGTACGTTAAAAGTGTTCAAACAATGAGTGGCGAACACGCTGAATAGCGGATGTTTCAACATCGCAATCCGGGTATAGTCATATTTTTTTATTAATACAATGAATTAATTTAAATAAACGGAGATTTTGTTAAGTTACGAAAATAGGGGATGGAAGCGATAACAATTTTTCATTTTACTGCACTTTGGGAATTTTTATATTCTTTTGTGTCACAAAATTGTGTAGATATATGTCTTCTTTAGAAGTGGTCAGACGAAGAATTTTTTTTAACTAATTGTTGATGATTTGTTGTATTAAGAAAATGGGGGATGAACACGCTGTGTGTTTTTCGGTTTGCTGCACTCTGGGAATTTTTATGTTTTTTATTATCAGTGTATTGAATCGTCGATTTAGTGATGGATGGCGTGCAGACGATATCCGCTTTCTTTAGAAAGGATCAGAAGAAAAAATTCTGAAAGAGGGTTGATGGCCGCAGCCCTGCGCACCCTGAATTCGGGACTTGTGCTTGGCCGAGGGTAGTCTAGCCATGAGGGGTGTTCGGATGGCTCAAGTTCAAGGACACATCGGTCGATAAACCCAGACGAGATTCGTGGAGGGAGAAGAAAAGGAGCAAAAGAAGAGAGAGGGGAAATATGTACATAGAGGAAATATGGATGAAAGCAAACGGTCCTAATCGACATTGCAGAGACACAGGAAAAGCTAAACGTACACGTCGCTAATGGATGTCAAATTAATCATCAATATTCGTGATATCGGCTTACATATAAACATAAAAATAATAATGTAAATCTTTCTGGAAATAATAATTTTTCAAACATTATTATATTATACTGAAAATTTAGTGATTGAAATTATTACTGCGAATCATAAAGTTTTAAGAATTAATAACAATCACTCATTGGTAACGTGTTAAGCTAACTTTGGAACTTCAAATTACCATATACTATTAATATAATTTTCTATTTGAAATAAAGAAGACATTTATTATACATAGCACAGACTAGTCAAAACACAATAGTTTGATGAAACTACTTTAATGACAAACATTATTGAATAGGATAATAATGGTTGTAAATTATTCTAAAGATGTAAAATCTAAAAAATTTTTTTGTATTAATATTTATTTCCAACTTACCTTATGTGTCTCCTCATGTGATTTACACATATGACTTAATTTTTAAATCAACAATTGAGCCGTTTATTTTGAAAGTAGCCTAAATCCATTTTAGAGAAAAATCAAGCTAGCCATTTTAGTATTTACATTTCTACGTTATCTTTTCATTCTGAAGCAAATTGTAACTAATATATTTAAAATCACAAAGATTTTGTAAAAAGGAAATTAGCTGGTTAATAGAATGATGCAAATTTTTAATTTGAAAGTGGCCTAAGACCATTTATCTGTAGCCTCCAGTAGAAATATTAAATTAAAATAGCTTTAACGTGGCTAAAAATTGTTCACACTGTTGACTATAATGTGGAAATCATAGACCATAAATTCTTAGTATCAGTACATTCGTTTTTACCGAATAACAGAGATTTTAGCATCGTAGAAATGTCATTAAAGAAAAATAATATACTGTTTGTCCCCCAAGATTATTATAATGTTATTGAGAAGTACCAGAAAGGTAATACCTTTAATACCTCTAATAAATATTAAGCAACAAAGAATTAACAAAACACAAATTCATCACTCACCAGCAGGACAAAATCGACCTTCCGGTCCAGCAAAAACAGCTAAATTTTTGTTTACAGGTATACTATCATCGGCCAAAGTAAGATGAGGAGGCTGATCAGCTTCATGGTTTGTGCCAGTAAGTGCTACCGAAGACAATAAATCGAACGATATTTTGTTATCAGGTTTTGGATAATCGATTGGTGTACATTCTGATGCCGGTTTCAGTCTCTTGTAATCTGGACCTATAGATATAGCGATATGTAATAATCACAGTAATTAAATTTCTAATTTTTTAATATATTTTATCATAAATTATCGTACCTCCATGGGACAGAGTCCATGGTTCCCTTCCACCAATTAACATAGAAAATCCGGAGTACATCATGCCTCCGTAGAGTCCAAGACTTGTATGAAAACTTGGTCTCACATTCCTAACAGCTTTCAACTCTTTATAAATCCAACTATTCTCTATCTTATTGGTGTAAGACTTTGGTTCTAAACCTTTGGTAGGCGAAGGATTATTTTCTGCATCGATAATAGCTTCTATAACACTCTCTGCTGCGAGCATTCCACTTTTCATTGCATTATGGGTTCCTTTAACTTTCGGAACATTCAGAAATCCTGCTGTACAACCAATTAAACAACCACCAGGAAACTGAAGTTTGGGAATAGCTTGTAAACCTCCTTCGACTAAAGCTCTTGCGCCATACGCTATTCTAAAATAAAAATTGAAATTATAAAAAGAAAATACAAAGAATGGAATTTGCGAAGCGTAACAGATTACCGTTTTCCTCCTTCAAGTACAGATTTAATACTCGGATGATGCTTAAACCTTTGAAATTCTTTGAATGGATGTAGATAAGGATTTGAATAATCTAGGCCTATAACGAAACCTATAGCGATAAGAGGTGTGTCTTCATTGAGATGGTATAAGAAAGAACCACCATAAGTGTCTCTTTTAAGTGGCCAACCGACTGTGTGTTCAACGGTACCAGGTTTATGATTTTTTGGATCAATTTCCCAGACCTGTAGTAAAAAATAAGTTTACTACAATTGTTTTAAATGTACAAGAATTAAATTGCCATCGACATTTTTTATTTATTACCTCTTTCAATCCTATACCATATGTTTGAGGCTCACAATCTTTTCTAAGATTCAATTTCTTTGAAACTTGTTTTGTAAGGTGCCCGTGACACCCCTCTGCAAAAATTGTGCACTTCGCATGCAGTTCCATTCCCCGTTCAAACATATCCTTTGGGGAACCATCTTTAGCAATGCCAACATCATTTGTAGCTATTCCTTTAACAGATCCATCTTCATGATAGAGTACTTCTGACGCAGCATAGCCAGGATATATTTCTACTCCTGCAGCTTCAGCTTGTAATCCAAGCCAAGCTACAACATGGCCCAATCTGTATAAAATAATAATTAAAATGCCAACATTCTGAAAGAGTATACTAATAAGTCTACCTTTGCAATTATCATAATGAATTACCTAACTATATAGTTCCCATGATTGTACATTGGCATTCCCTTTAAAATTGGTACTGATATCCTGCCTTTTTCAGTGAGTATTGCAAATTTATCATGTGTAACAGGAGTATTTAATGGTGCACCTAATTCTTTCCAATTCGGGAACAGTTCGTTTAAAGCAATTGGATCCAAACATGCTCCACTGAGAATATGACCTCCAATAGTGGCAGCCTTTTCAACGACAGTGACCCTAAGCTCTTTCCCTTGTTTCTCAGCTAGTTTACGAGCTTGGATAGCAGCTGATAGTCCAGCAGGTCCACCGCCGACAATTAAAATATCTGTTTCATCTACATACCGTTCCATGCTTATATCTGTAAAGCGTATTCAATGCTTTAAGATACAATTTTTTACTCTTGTGCAAAAAAATAATTTTCATTTATTTTACACATACCTTTCCATCTTGGATCGGTTTCTCTGGGTGTAATGGTATAATGGGTGGTGATTTTTGGGAACTGTTCTTGCGAATAGGCCCTTTGAAAAATCCATTGCAACCTCTGTACTGCCAACAGAAGTTAGTGTAGTTTGAATAGAATAAGAACACTCAAATCATTTCACTATAATTATAAGTTTTATATTCTTTGTAGCCATATAATTCAATTTCTGAAAATTTCACGTCTAGGCAATATGTACATAAATTTGTTGTATTTTTTAAACATAAATATAAATTCACTCTACATCTGTCACGTGAAATTTGACAGTTCTATATACTTACATATATAGACAGTATGTATCAAAAAAGAAAACAAAGGAACTCTAACCTCGCAGTAGATTCGGAATATGAATCCGTTTGGCCATGGTTATACTTTTCTACTTGACTTGGTACAAATGCTTTTTTCTAAGTAAGTCCTAAGTTATGTTATGATATCTTGTATCTAAGAAATTAATACTTAAAACTAATCTATGAACTTGCATACGTAAATGTATATCTATATCGCAAGACCAAAGTTCATTTGCATTACGTATATTATAAGACACTGCAATAAAGTTACTTATTAAAAATCATGATGAATATTTCAAATTTGGAACGTACATTTTATTAACGGATTTTTATTAGTCAAATGCTATGCACAATAGTGCCACTTTTTAAAAATAATACATACTGTTAAATAATACAAACTCGTGTGGTAAAGTTTAAATAATATATATATTTAAAAATTAATAACAAAATATAACACTTAATATAAGTATATGTATTATTAACACACGAACTTACGGCTACTCGACGACTTAGTTATTGCTTGTGCCATAACTGTACATTAACAACGAAAAAACTGTGATCTAAATAATACTACTGATCAGCTGTAATGCGTGCACACTGGTTCACACTGCCAGCTGTTGCTGCAAGTATATATATTCTACTGATTCTACATACATACAAACACCTTCAAAGATTGCCATACTTATGGGAGATCGTGTCACTCGAATAATTCGGTGTTTTCTTACGCCCTCTTTATGGCTGGAATAAGAAACAGAACGTCACCGACGAGTATCTCAATTGGTATTTCAGATCGTTGTTAGTTCCACGTTATCCACCTAGGCTCACTTTTGGCGTCGCTGAATGGCACAGGAACTGGTAGTCTTAATATTATCTCGTCTGTGTCCCGGGCACTTAGCTGAGCCAGGGCGTGAGCACTTCATAATCATTGATATATATATATATGTTCATAATACTTCATATACATATGTAGTCTTTGTTTCTGGACATAAACAAATACATATATATATACATACTGTGCGGAATACGAAAGAATTGTAGCGGGAAGGGAACGGGGCAAGAGGAACAGAAAGGACATCTGAGTGGTCAGACTTTTTACGCCGTTCCCTTCCCGCTAAAATTCTTTCCTTGTCCGCACAGTACATTAGTTGATTGGTTGGTATATTCCTATACCTTGTCTGTGCTAATACTTTTGCAAAATGCAATATAGCCCCACTTTAACCTCAAAACAAAATATTTCGTCTGCGATAGCATATCTATTTATGTCATGACAAATTTGCACGAATGTGTACATCTTTTTTGAAATTGAATGAAGAAAACATTTACGCATGCGATAAATCAGTAAATTATAATTTGGTATTGTAGTTTATTTGGAAATATAGGAAATGATATTTAACAGCTGCTCATGTCTACGAAATTACGTAAAAGCAGTTAGTTAGAATTTGATACAAGATTAACTATTATTTACATTGTAGGTAATCACTTTTTTTTATCGGAAACGGTTCTTGAACTACCTAACTTTAAACACGGCTTCATAATGTGCTAAAAAATAGTTTCTGTATGACATATGAATACGGTGCGGCCGACTTATGATTATTGTGGACAGTGAAATCAATAATTGAAAAATGCCACGAAATATTACGATACATTTAATAATATGTGGCATCGGCGTATTTATAGGCGTATCAGCCTGTATCTTCTTTTTTGTTATACACGGGAATCCTGAGGTTGGATTTTGGTCAATCCTATCAGGTTAGCACCACTCCTAAGATAATTACTGATAGATAATCATTGATAACGAGGAAATCATAACAAATTCCGCAAATCATTCAGATCTTTGTTGTATCTGAGGCAATCGAAATTTTTATACGATTCTTTTGTTGTATGAATTAAAAACTGCTTGTCGTTGATTTTCTCCCTGATTTGTTTCACAAAGAAAAATGACTGTCTGCTGTGTACAATACAATGGTCCTTAATTTCGAAATTGATAAAAATGTACATATTTGTATACTAATATGATATATTATACAGGTATTATAGCTGCAGTTTGCTTTCATTTACATTGGGTCAAAGAAAAGGGAACTTTAGGAAGATGGCACTCGAAAACCACATTAAACCATCTGAATTTTATTGGTTTCCTAACTGCTCTCAGTGCTTTTGCAGCACTGATTTGGTACCTCTTCCTTACATTTTATTATCATATCCGTAAGTTTATTATTTTATTCTGTGTGATCGATTTTTCGAAAATACATTCGTATAGTCGTAATAGATGTCCACTCCTCTCCTAAATATGTTGCAAGTTTGAAGTATTAGGAGTGGGGTGATAGCTGTTATGATTATGAACGTATTTGAAACGTCTCTTTCGAAAAACTGATCATAGAAAAATGTCCGATACTGTATAACACAATTTTTACAGCCATTGAACCACTTTCCAAGAGTACAGCAATAGCATCCGTTTATGCAATGATTTGTGGTAAATGGGGTATTATATTAACATACCATTCGAATAAGTACGAGTTAATTATTCGGGAAGAGCAAGCTCCAATATTATCAGAAAGTATTGCCTAAAATTTGTCATATTGATAAGAGCAAACAAAGTTTTTAACACACACCGTTTTTATACATTGTTACAAAATAAAAACAACATATCTTCTTAATAAAATATATTCTAATAAAAATATAACAAAATCAACTACACGTATATGTATATAATATATAAAAATATTCTCCATTATCCCAATTCCTTGTGCAAAATGAAGTAACTAATTTTTATGTATTACTTGCTACTTTTAAACAATTTTAAAGTTCCTAAACGCTTCCAAGTATCACAGGAAAAATCTTAGTAAAAAATACATAATCAAAAATACAATAAAAAATACAATTCTATATAATCCGTATAAAAATATCATTTTGCTTTTCGTTTATTGTATAAAAACGTAATAAAATGTACAAATGCATTTTAAGATGGTGTTAATTTATATAATGGATAAATTATTGTATAAAGACCTACAAAAGAGGATACGAGGCCACATAGACCTATTGTTCCAGGAGTAAGTTTAGTGTATCCTAATGCTGTCAATGGAATTAGCAAATCACATCCATTCTTAACGGTGTCCATTAAAACTTTTTTGTGATTTCTTACTGGAAACAACATTTCATATTGTTTCCAAGTGTACAAAGAAAGTTTTGATGTGTTCACAAATGCATTCTTTCCCTCGCATTCCAAAATGTTAATAATCTCACGAATATCTCTTACAAGATTCATAATAATACTTATTAACCAATATTTATTAGCCGTCTTACTCCACTTTTCTATGTTTACTTTGTGTAATCCCACACGACCAATCCAAATGATATGGTCTGCAAATAAAAATATAGCATTGGCAAGTTTTGAAGTCATTAAAATGATCTTTAAAACCATGTCTGGATGTTTCATCATTTTTAGGGCACCGTATATACTATCCATACATCGTCCAAGGCGTAATACTAAAAGAAATCAGAAACTGATAGTATAAATAAACACATAAATCGCTTAAAATCTTTGATATTAACTGAAAGTACATTTTCTAAATGAGCTTAAGGTATACTCCAAACTTCTTATGATTTCTGCAGAATGTTGTGTCGCACGAATGTTCTGAGCATAATACCAATAAGCACGACTTGCATATTGAAGTAATCTGTAAAATATATAATTAACGTACTTCATATTTCAATATCTCTACTTATACAATAATACACACATTCATGAATAATTTTACAAAAACATAATGTAACGCTAAAGCTTATCTAATTTTTGTGCAAAGTATAAATCTATATTTTTATAAAAATATGTTATAATAATGCATTCACAAATATTTAAAGAAACAACGTAAATTACTAACCTGATAAGTTTATCTCTGCCCGCTGTTTGTTCATTTAGTTTTACAATTCTCTCCATGATATGATCATGTATTAGAAAAACAATACAATTCTTGTGAAAATGATATATACATTCAAAATTATTTAACAATTCAGTCAAATTAAAGAGCAGAGTAATTATTTTTCACGTATGATTACCGATAAGACAGTAATCATAACGATTTAGTCAATGCATAGTGGTAAAATACTCGTCATTCCACTTTATTATGCATGAAAGTATTGTGAATACAAACAGTTTGATCAAAGGTAGCTAAATATATGACGTGTGCCGTCATTATCGTGTGCTGAACGAATCGAATAAATTAAAAAAACATGTCCACAACTATCAGCGCCACCTTTCATCGAACGTAACCGCGAAATTTAATCTTACTAATCATCGGGGATGTTTTACATAAGTTTAAATCAACCAAGATCTTTCATGTTTATAGCAGATAGCATAAAATAAGTTTTGTAATATTAGTATTCGTTACTGAACATGATGGATAAATCGATTTTATTCAATATTAATTGTGCTTACACGGGTATTTATGATCCGAAAATTATCCTTAATGTATTAAAAGTATTTGCATAGAACATTTAACATTATACAATGCTATTATATTATGAACATCACATATCATAAAAATAAAAAGTTATCGCATACTTCTATTGTCTAAGTAATATTTAAATAATTTTGTCTTTAAAATTGAACCAACACTAGTAAAATAGTGATTGCTTATGTTACTAGCGATGCTATTGATATTAAAAAATAACAAATCAAAAGACAAGCATAATTGATTCTATAATACATACTTTTTGTTTTTAAAGAAGAAAGTCTACCTCTTCCTTACTTTGAATAAGTACGTAAAGTATTAATTTATCATCGATAACAAGTTATGTAGAGAATAAAGAGAAAGAATGATTATACATACAAAATAATGATTATGATTTTTTGGAGTGAGAGAGATATTCACGAACAAACGTTATTGCTGACATTGCACGTCCATTATGTCTGAGTCCTGGCAGGAGTAGAATTGCATTCACTGTAACAATTTTGTAGAGAAATTTTAAAATTTATACATTATCAAGGCCGGATTAGCCATATAGCAGAAGCAGCAAATGTTACAAGCCCCTTTTGTTGGTAAAAGTTGTGTTTTATTTTATCTAACATTTGCTACAGGCCACCCGTTGACTTGATTCGCCTCTGTACATTATACAAAACTGTATCACACAAATAAATGTAATTCTGGTTTTAATTACCTGCAATGTAAAACAGAAGTAAATTGTTGATTGTACTCCCATACCATGTATAAATAACGAGGGTAGTTATTATTCCTGAATAATACTGAAACACAGAAACCATCAGTATGAAATAAGCTATTTGAGAGAACATCAAACAGAACACATTATTATTATTCATTTCCTTCAGCTTACAAAATGGGGACGATTATTTCGTGTTTGTAACATCGATGACCACAGATTTTGAAGCTGTAAAATTGTTCCGGACAGATTTTGGCAAATTTCATTCAGCTTTTTCTCTTTTTGACCTGTCCAACCATTAGGAGTGCATAAAAATGATGTCACAATTGGTACAAGATAATCGATCAAGGCTAATACAAGAAGGGATGCAGATACTATTGTAAGGAAAGCAGGTTCCAACATCCATATTAAACTGTAAAAGGAAAAAAGCCACAGTTATTAAACAAAACATAAAACACTGCAAGACTGCCACCAACAAATATAACAACAATATCTCAGAAGAAACCAGCATGTACATAATCCATTTTATAAATTGAAATAAATAATCGTATAAAAGTTCTGAATCCAATATTACGAATGTAAATAAAATATAATTTTCTTAATAAACTGCTTTATAAAATCTAGCAAAGTAAATTTGATGTGTGCAAAACAGTTTTGCTTACAAGAATATTGTACTTGTTATTCCAAATATAAGTCCAGGATACCAAGATCGTTCCCATAATAGAATGGAGTTCAATGGAAGTATCACTTCACGCCAACATTCCATTCTGCGTTTTAATTGTTTCATGTGCTGTTCCTACAATAAATTTGTGTTGTTAAAGAAGATAAATGAGTGTCACTGTCATTGATTTTTCTACCATAATGAAGCTCTATGATTTAATGCTTCAAACGAAACGTTCCCGACGCAAGTCAAACCATATATTAGATTAAATAAAGAAATTAATAAAATTTATCAAATCTGACCCTTTCTATCGTCGCACTATCGGTCATCCTGTTCGATGTGTAACGAAATATTTAAATCCGTTCTGAGGCGAGACGATACAGTGTAGCTGCAACGCAAATGTGCGATTAAGTAAAACTTATCGTCGAATACGGCTACAACCTCCTTGCATTATCCAATCTTATATGCTTCTGGATTCGACCATTTCCTCGTCCTTTAATTTAATTACGATGATGGTTGTTCAACAAAAGTCCAAGACGCCGGATACCCTTCTAGCTTGAAAACACACGAAATGACGAAGAATCGACTTCTGCCTTCGAGATTATTGTAACTCGCACGCGATTGGCTGTCAGTTCAAAATGTTGGTTATTGCAGGCGATGCTGTGCTGATGTTGTGACGTTAAAGATTTTCTAACAGTATACATTAAATAACCGCGTCCTGAGCGCGTTTAGTTGATATTTCCTTTAAAATTTGTTGAATATGGCTGCTGTAAGTTCTGTAAGTATCCGATGACACATATTATTCCATAACTGCGAACGTTTAACGGCGGTGCTTCTTGTTTATCCTCTGGTTAAAGGGGACAGGCTTGCTCGTTGTATACAATCTTACCTGCGTATTAAACCTGTTATTATGATTCACATTTTAGAAATCAAATGTCGAAAACCTATCCCCACAAATTATCCGACGGGTAGCCAAGGAAATGAGCGAATTAGCTGCACAACCACCCGAGGGTATTCGTGTTACTTTAAATGAAGAAGATGTTACGGATATCCAAGCTATTATCGAAGGACCCTGTAAGATTGATTCTCACGTAATTACTATGGTTGTTAAATTTAGATCATACAATGTTTATCAAACGTTTCTGCAATTATTGCACCATAACCTCTATTCGTATGTCATTTATATATGTACAGGGTGTTGAAAACGTAATGGCCATCCATTCTATGAATGATTATTTATAACACGTTGCATAGATGTTTCTAAGAAAATAAACATTTTTTTAGTTCAAATGAGATAGAAATTCTGGAAGTTCTCAGTTATGAAAAGAACAATCTGTTGGGCCTGCGATGATGGAATCTCATAAGAACGGGTGCCAGTGAAACTGAGTTACATGAAATTCTAACAACGCTTGTTAATATTGTCATGTTGTCAATGCTTATGTTGCGGAGAATTACCCTTACAATGGATGATCATTACTTTCTAAACATCTTGTACACATAAATATAGAGAGAGAATGATTCATTTACCGTTAATTTCGTTTTACGAGTGACTTTTTTCTAGATTGCATTCTATACCACTTTGTTAATGAGAATAATATTTATTTGTTTACTAGCTGGAACACCATACGCGGGTGGTTTCTTTAGAGTAAAACTAGCTCTTGGCAAAGATTTTCCCCAAGGACCACCAAAGGCTTTCTTCCTAACAAAGATTTTTCATCCAAACGTTGCGAAAAATGGAGAAATATGTGTCAATACATTAAAGAAGGATTGGAAATCAGATCTCGGAATTAAACATATATTATTAGTAAGTTACTTATGAATCAATGAACATTTTATCATGAATAAACGTTATGGAAGTTCATGAAGTAAATTGCAATTTTCAGACTGTAAAGTGTCTCTTAATAGTGCCAAATGCAGAATCTGCTTTAAACGAAGAAGCAGGTAAATTACTTTTAGAAAGGTACGATGATTACTCTGAGCGAGCAAAGATGATGACAGAGATACATGCACAGGTAAAGTATTATGAAAATATATTAAATTTGTTCATACACATGGCCAAGATAAAATAATGTGCGATGAACTTGTGCCACAGGGAGGTGGAAAGGGAAGCAAAGCAGGTCTGGAAAGTTGTACTTCCTCTGAAGTCGGAGGACCTCTCCCGAAAAAGCATGCAGGGGACAAAAAACTATCAGCAGAAAAGAAAAAAATGTTAAAAGATAAAAAAAGGACACTAAAGAGATTATAAGAGAAATCAACGTCGTTTATCTATCTTTTATAATTTAAAACACTGGTGTGGTAATGTTGCCTCATATTGTACACAATTATTGCATAGTAAAAGTTTATTATCTAAACTCGACTGATCTTATTATTAAGTATTTAGAAAATTAATAATTCCAGAAGCATTCATGAATGACTTCCTAAGATGCAAACAAGTACAACTCTGTAGTGATCTACTTTACAATCAAGAGTGGAAATTAACTTAGTCCACTCCGGTATCTATTAGTAAATATTTTTACATATGTACAAAATACCTCGTGTGATTATTTAAATAAATAAAGTATGTTCTTCAAAGCAATGTTTTCTTTCATAAACTTCCCTTTCATAAAAACTGTGTCTTTAATATTAAAGTGAAATAATGAAGGTTTACAAAATAAAGCGTTTAAGAAGCTTGCATGAATTCAAACGAAATAAAAGTTTCATCAAAGTACGAAACTACGATTAGGTGGGAAATAAATATTATTTCATTGTCAAGAGTATTGTTATTTATTAGGTAACGACTCGTCAGTTTGTTTGCTTCAGTCTTGTGCCACTGCATTGCCATTCATACGCTGAATACTTAGAAGCGTATACATTGTCTTACAAGCCCATTACTGCACAGTAAAATATTTCATTAGTTGTTGACTAGATAACAGTATGTCACAGCCTTATTCCACTATGAGCTATTAACTACGCATAGTGGTCAATTTCATTATTCATGGTAAGAAAACAATTCGGTAAACATAATGTACAAAGGTATGGTACTATTAATATATAATAGTAATTGACATATACAGTGTATATATAATAGGATCTTCTACAAGGTGTAAACTAAGTTCAAAAATGGATATCTTAAACCACTCATTATATTTTATGAATCAAAAATTAGATTGAGGGCTAGAAGCACGTTCTGTACTTTGATAAACAACAACTTTTAAAGATGAATTTTACTGTATTTTTCATCTGGTAATCACACACGCACGATAGTACATACAAATCCATACAGTCTTTACATCGTAACTTTTTTTATTTCTTTTTTCTTGTCTGTTGTGGCACCATAAAAAAATCATGAACTTCTATAAATGATCTTTCTTAAGTCTGTAAAATTTGTATGTCAAATTTGCAGATAAAACGTCAAAAATAAAAAGACTTGTTTAAAATAAGTTTGTTATAACATTTTGCTAATGATACAGTTATTACTTATTTTATATATTCTCATGAAAATTAGGGAAACACATTTGTATCGTGTTAAGTCAGATCAGAACAAAAGTGTGAGGGTTTGTGACGTTGTTACTTTACTTCTTTTACATAAGCTTCCAATTCAGCATCTAGTTCTTCAGCAGTGGGAGTTTTCATTGGTTGCCGACTGCCTCCTCTGCCACCACGTCGACCAGTTCCACGTCCTTTAAATACAAACATTGCAAACGTTCATTAACCAATCAATTTCTCTATCAAAGAAATTTCTCATTCGTATGATTACGTACCTCTGATGGGTCCTGCTCCACGCGTACCCCTAAAGCGGGCCTGAGGTCTCTGTGTATAATTACTGCCAGTAAGTCTTGGGCCTCCACGAATAGATGTAACTGGTATTTCAGAGGTAGCAACTTGTATGTTCATTTCACGACCTGCCGATGTACATCACACATTGCAATAATAGATGTGAATATTTGTGCAAATGATAATTCACTATAACTTCTTTGTAATTTTTGTTTTTCTTTAATGTCATCCCATGTTGGAGTGTTTATGGAAGAATAAAAGAGAAAATGCTCAAATTGTATGTCACTAGGTATAAACTGGAGACCAGATTAATTAGTGATACTGAAACCCTAAATATAGGCGGAATTTTATAATTACAAAGAGACGTTAAAAGAAAAATTTACAATATAAGCATAAAACTACATACCATCTAAGGGTACACCATTATACTGTTTCATTGCTTTAATAGCATCTGCTCTTCTTTCAAATATAACATCCGCAGATCCTAAAGATCGACCTGACCTATCGTAATGTACTGCAGCTGATTTCAAAGGACCAAATTCACTAAATAATTCCTAGAAACACAAACACGCATGTATCAAATTATTATAAATCTTCATTGATTAAATATTTAATATCAGTTTGTTCAATGATCGTACCTGAATATCTGAATCTGATACACCAAAGTCCAAATTAGAAACAAGGAGTTTAGTTGTTCCGGTGCTACCTATCGCACTTCGGCCAACCTTCTTTGGTCCATCGAACATATCGTGCTTCCATGCACTGTTTACATCGCCCTACCATCAAATTTTTGTTACCAGTTATATTATTTCAAAAATAAAACAAGGTACAAGATAAATTCTTTATTACTGTTTCCTTATAAAATTCGATAAATGAAAAATAACTAAGAACTTTAAATGAAATTCTAGAAGTTTCAACAGTTTATACCATTCGTACGCAAAACCGATAAAAAAAAGGTGTAAAAACGATACGCGGAATCGTTCATAAAATCAAGTATTTAACAAACCTATCATTTTAATAATATAAATTATAACGGGATTCTGAAGGATATTTTAGTAACAAATAAATCGTTTTCGTCAGAAATCAAATAAGAAATCCAGGAATGGTGTGCTGATTCTCCACGAGACTGTTTTCTTACGGAATATGATTATTACTTCGTTTAAAGCGGAAGTAGTATAATAGGTGCCGATATTACGGTGCACATGATAATGTCTTTACAATACCAAGCAGGAAAAGACTGGCGAAACAGATGAATCAAGCGAATTTCTTACCCGTGTGTATGGAAGGGAACTTCGAGTAATGCCACCACGACTGCGTCCCCGCATGACGCCACCACCAACTCTTGGAGATCTGCGTGCTCCTCTGCGAGGTGAGTTACCGGCACCTCTTCCTCGTCTAGTACCGCCTCCGCGTGGTCTAGTCCCTTTGTTTTGCTTGATAATGTCGTCCAGGCTCATCTCTATTTTATCCACCATCTTCATTTGTATTTGATTTCCCTTAACGGCACTACCACGGAAATATCAGTAAATCCAACCTCTTTCGTCTTCGTAATGATGGCGGCGAACGAAGACGAAACAAGCGCGCACAGAAATATGGGTATAAAGACCGTGGGTCAGAAAGTCACTCCTAAGAGGTGCAAAAATCAGCGCGAAACGTACCCTATCGAGCTTCTTGAATTTGCCATCAGATGGCTACAAATAATCGCCTCGCAACGACCTCGACGCACTGATAGATATAAATATAAATAAAAATTATATTATATATATATTATTATTTATTTATATAAATTTAAATATTTTATTATAATGTACATATATTTATATATTAGTTTCTCTACGCAGTGGTGAGATCTTAGACCATTATGTGGTCAGAGGATGAGACATTGTGCAAGATTTCTTGCGTACGCACAACGATTTTAGCCTTAGTAAACTAAAATTTTCTATAAAATAGGGTACCTTGAACACTCCGTAAAACATCAGTAAAATATCGGTACTTTCTCGTCAATAAACAAAACCGCCTAGTAACTGGCCCCGGCTCCACTACCTCGTCATCATAATATACATGTGTTACTGTGTGGACGCGCATGCGCGAGAGATCTTGCACATCTCATATTCTGTCTCCACGAGAGGACCAATTGAAATTCAAATAAACTAATAAGTTTGGATAATCACGTTCCTCACAAGTTCAGCATAGCGATTCATACAGTATATAAAAGAACTGAAAATATTTGTAACACTTGTCTAAAGGTAGGGTCTGCTACGAGTCCATTTTTCCATACGACCACAGGCTTTGTTTAGATAATGGTATTATTTTAAACAGAGAAATTATTTTTGAATATCGATATACTTTGAATAAGATTCCTGAATAAGATTCCTGAATAATGATTTCTTCTTGTTGATTTTCTTATTCTTATACTTACTTTGAGTTTTCGAATACACAATTGAGTTAGAAACACAGTCATTGGCTGTAGAGGATCGTCGATTGCGGCGCTAGCATTTGCTGAAGCGCGGGAGGTCCGAGTTAAATTTAAATTGCGAATCACAAGAGTATATGTCAGATATACCTCGTCTGTGATAACAAATCTTATAAGACAATATTATCTTTATGTACTCGGCAGTAATTTTATTATTTTAACAGCTCAATATTGTTTTAGCTGTTAAAATAATAAGATCAAATTAAAAGGAATAAGTAATACAATTATATATACAGTTACAGTTTCGATAAATATTTATACAAAATGAAATGCTCTAACACTTTAGCATCGCCAGATAGCACTTTGCCCAAAACCGTCATCTGGTAGACGATGTAATTTTGGAACAAGGAATGTTATCTGAAGCTGTGTCTGTACGTACACTGTATACGTATAATCATGTCGAACATTTGTAGTAGAAATGGGGTATATAAAATACTCGATTCCCACTAATATTGCTAGATTCTTGAGTTATCGGTAATGTCGAGCTCTACACTGAAATGATACGATAATTCTCACTGAGGACTTCTCGGGACAAAGAAAAGCCGATTCGGATGCAATGTCTGTAAGGATCTTGAATCCTTACAAGGATTTTAAGTGCGATCAAAGTTCATCTAGCTTTCTGATTTTAGCGCGCGGGGCGCTGAGCTCGCTGGCCGTGACGTAATGAAACACACTCGATAGTCGGAGGTCTGGGGGTCTGCAGAGTGACCTTGCAGTGTTTGTAAACAGACACACGTTGCCGTTTCGAAAGTCTCGGAAGATAGAACGGTTTCTGGATCGAACGAAGCTGTGTCATCGAGGATTCGCCTGGGAAACTCGACGAGAAGGCCGAGCCACGGAAAACATGGAGGTGGAGCCCGCGTGTATCGCGGAAAACGAGACGGTGAGTCAACAATTTTCGACTGATAAGTAGGTGACAACGTGCTCGCGCGATGCAAACTGCCATGGAAAACTGGCGACAGGATTACCCGTGTTAAAACGGATTACACCATGTTGTGCAAAGAGGGCGCGCGGGCAAAATGTCAGAGTTTTTCCTGTCGACGGTCCCATAAAACTGATGACAAAGGGCGTTGTTTCTTTGCATTGACGTTAGGACCTGTAGGATCGAGGGTTTGCCAAGGGTATCGTGGGGTGGGGTGGGGGCAGGCAGAAGGGTGGCTGTTTTTGCCTCTCTGTGTGTACCGTCGTCGTGGTGTGTTCGTGTGATAGAGTTGTGTCGTTCGACGTTGCTGACTCGCTTATGGTTTCGCATTCTTGTCGACTGAGCGCGCCACGCTCTACCTTGGTTCCCTAGGTTTCACCGCGATGGCGTTGCCGTCATTAAGTTCGGTCACGTGACCGTCAGGCGCGGAATCTACGGGAGCTTGCTTTGGTAAAAACGTCGTTTGATATCAAGCGCTTGTAACCGACGCAGTTGATATCGGTGAATCTGTATCTCGAGTAGCTGTCGTGTTATTATCGTCTGCTGGAGTAAACAGGGTATGTAAAAAAGTGCGCGCAACTGAATCGCGAAAACGGAGTTTGTTTTGAGTCATGATTCAGCTGGAGGCTAGTAAATCCGACATTTGAAAGCTCATATTCGGAGTGTCGGGATCACTTACAATTTCAATTTATTCGAAAAAAGTTCCAATACACATAGCTAGTTCACATCACGAAATTAGATTAGTCAACTGGGTATGTACACTTCGTTACTGTGATCAAGTTACAATACCTAGAAATGAACGTAATGCGACCACAAAGTAGCGTTTTTACCGAATCGTTTACTTGGAAATACACTTGCGGTCGTAATAGATGTCCACCTCGCTCCTGTTACTTCAAGCTTGCAATATAGCAGTTAAGTGGACAGTTATTATGACCATGCATTTCAACTGACTTCCCTCTATAAACAGATTATAGTAAATTATGTTTAAGCTCTAAACAGACCTCTGCTATTATTTCGGTGCAAAAATATAGATTGCACTCTCTCGCTTTATGTTTTGCACAAATAATTTTACGAAGTAATCGCATTGCTCACATTCCTTGTTCACGTTGTACAATTTGACTTCCAACGTATCACGAACATACGTCGAAGTGAAAAGAAATAGGAAATTACAGGTGTCGAATTAACATTGAATGTGTACATCGTAGTCACAGTGGGATAAGTTTGTCATAAAGAATATTCAAGCTTTTAATGGAACAACTCTATGGAGATTAACGAATAAGAGGTATCTAGTTCTCCGAAATTCCAACAGAATTTCAAATGGAGTAGACCGCTCTCGGTTGGAGCTCGAATTGATATTTTAGCGAGAGCATTGCTTGCAAATTCGTCACGCGGTTTGAAACGTCGAGGCCAGGTTCGTGTGCACGCGAAGTCTCGCCAGATGGCGTTTCAGTTGTTTAGCGCTACCGGTTGCACTGTTCGGGCACCGGTACCGCGGCACCACGTCCCTGAACGCTGCGTTCTAGCCCGTCAACTGCGCAGTTGACACAGCCCGCACGTCGCGTAGCTCCGGTGAGTTTTCAGCAGAAACACTTCTTCTTTTTTATCTCTCGATTTTCTGTCATTTCGCGAGCCATACGCGACGACTGGGTCACGCGGGCACCTCTCGGTTCGTTCACCTCGAGCGAGCTCAGTCATCGAATTATAGCTGCTCGGTCTTCTACGAGCACCGATCCCCTGTTGATCCACGACCGGCGAAACGTACCACGAAATAACGATAACAGTTCCACAGATTTCCCGGGCTCGAATAGCCCGTCCGATTAACGTGAATTCGAGCTTTCCACGGGACTGCGTCGCAGGCCTCGCAGATCCACGGTTTTGAAATTGCGACGCACGGATTCGCTCGTTCTCCGACGAGAACGCCGACAAGCGATGCACGACGCGGAGCTGGGTCATCGATTTACTAACATCATTATTTCCGAAAGCGATTTCACATATAATAAGCCTTCAAGTATCGGAATTTTCAATATAAATTTAGTTGAAACCGGTTTTCGTTCGTACAAGGCATATTTCATGCTGGGCCAAAACCGACCTAGCTCCGCCCTTTGCCTAACTCGTCATTATTTATAAAAGCGAATCGACGGATAATAAACATTCAGGTATAGAAATATTGAATATCAGATCAATCGAAGTAGGTTTTTCAGTTCGTAGATCGTATGTTTTATGGTGGGTCAGGGATGACCCAGTTTCGCATTTTGTCCAGCTGATTGAACGGTGTATTCGACACTTGAAACAATGCCCACTGTGGGAATTGTGAATTACTGTACGCTATCCACTGCGCAATTTTCACGATCGACGTGTAGTCACGTTCTGAACATCTCACCTACCAGCGGCGACTTAATAGCCCTAAAAAATTATTTAGAAATCCTTATTAAAATTGCGTTTCGAAAATTTGTTTGTAGTAAAAATATAAATTTAGTTTACGGGGGCTATCTCATGTCGCATAAGAACAATGGATTATCTTACCGCTTCGTTTTTTCATGATCACCGAAGATTTTCTATACGCCCTCTTCCCATTGTGTTTTCTCTGACGTATTTCGACGTTATCGATTGTTGAAGAGAACGCCACGTTCTTCGGCAATCTCCGCAGAAAAACAACAGATAGTTTCTTGTTTTCTTGTCACGCTCGGTTTATAGTCCAGTCGCCAGGTACTTTTGCCTGGAAAGTATTCCGAACTCAATGAAATTTTGACACGTCATTTAGGGATACTCTGGGGTGTCGAATCTCAGCTTTCGACCTCGAGGACCCTGTGCTAACTTGGGGAGGAGGAAAAAACCACGATTTTTATTACCTTGTTTTGGTTTTTCGCCTATTACTCAAAAACTGTGGGTCCTCAGAACTTTTGTTTTTCATTTTTGGAAAGAGCATTTAATTTCCTTCAAATTTCACTGTTCTATCTTTTTTTTGACCCAATTGGCACCGAGAGACAGGCGTTCGAAATTAGGAAATGTTTCTCAAAATGACATTTTGAGCCACGCATTGTGACATTTAGCAGGAAATTGCAAATTTTTGGCTCATAACTTTAGTTTTTCAACATATCTATATATAATCTTTTTTTTATCTTTGTACGTATATTGCTATTAAACATAACACCAACAAAAATATAAAAAGGCTTGAATCCACTCGGTTGAAGTAAATAAATTGTGCTATCCTCCCCAATTAAAAGTAAAAATGTAAGTAGTATGAAGATTATATATAGATATGTTGAAAAACTAATAAAGTTATGAGCCAAAAATTTGCATTTTGACGTGTCAAAATTTCATTGAGTTCGGAATACTTTCCAGGTAGACGCCTTTTTTCGACCTGCCGACTGGGCTATTAGTCGAAATGAAGAATTGGAGCAGGTTTATGTAACTTTAGATTTTCTTTAATAACTCTATACATTTTCGCACACGAGTACGTTAGAATGTTTGACGTTCTGTGGTTGCATTAGGAGTTTAGGTACTTTATAGTTACATTAGCATCTTAGGCACTTCGTGGACATGCTGACGTTTTGGATACTTTATGATCGTTTTATTGCCCTGGGTACTTTATAGTTAGATTAGTATCATGTGTACTTTACGATCACATTAGCGGTATTAGGCACTTTATGTGCACACTAGCTTAGTGACTATATGAGACTATATGAGACTCTAACGAGAAAGGTTGTAGTTAATCCTCAAAGAGTTATCTTTTCTGACTACTGTACAGTTAGTTGAGGTTCATTCACAGTTTTATTTATTAATTCGTTTATACATATTGTTTAACTCATTTATTCTATGTATACACATTGATCATGTTATCAATCTACCTTTACATGTTGGACAACCAAACGATGTTGGACACAACTGTACTAATGAGTTAGGTACTTCGTGGTTGGTTCTTTTTCTTAAATACATCATATCTACTTTAGTAACTTGGATACTATGCGATCATACATCATTATCGCCCATACCTTGTGATTATATCGTAAGGAGATTCGACACGGCGTGATGATGCATTCTCCGGATGCTCGCTCGTGGGGAATTGATTAATGATTAATTACTCACAAGATCGTAACGTAACGCGCATTTGTTAACAAAACGTTAATGCAACGTGTAGATTGATAAATAGTTGTATATATATTATATATATATTATATATATATATATATATATTAATATTTACAATATTAATATTTTTGATAGCTTACGGCTAGACTGCGTATCTTTATGCATTTATAGAAAAATTGGAAAGGTAAAATTCAAAATTGTTGGCAAATTTAAAAAATTGACGATGTCAGTACATGATTTTGCCTCTATTATAATCATTAAGGGGACAAGTGACATTCAATTTGGCTTCTATTTTCTCGCAATCGACGCAGACAATTTTTATTTTGCATAAAGATCCGCAGTCTATGTATTTATGACCATGCTACTGGCTTCAGTATGTTGCGCACTTCGTTCCTAGCTACTTCTACGTTCATTCGATACGAGTACTCGGGTGTTTTATATCAATGCCAGTCGATACTTCAACAGTCTTTAGTTTACCAAGCAATCATTCCCAAATAAGTCAGACTCAGTTGCTAATCCATTGCGCAAGAACCGTAACGACAAATTCGATCATGATGCCTTTAATGGTCCGAAGAAACGGGGACAGCAAGGTGTTTCGTACCGAATTTCTGGCCGCGGCGTCTCTATTGAGAGCCCGATATGTTCGCGGGGCAATTGAAGCGAGGCGAAACGACGACATCGTCGCGACAGATGTTCCTCTCGCCGTAAATCTCTTACGACGGCTGCTTATCGATAGCAGCACGCGCCACGCTCGACACCTTCTGCTCGGCCTTCGTTCCATAAATTCTACATTCAGGCAGAAACGAACTGCATTTACAACTGCAGCAACGCCATCCGAAAATCGTCGCGACGGCATTTCGAATCGGCTCTTCTTCACGATCAGAAACACGCGCGTTCTCGTTACTCGATACTCAAATATTTGTACTATCTTCTTTATCGGTCGATTGAATCGCACCATTTTCACGAGCTATCGAGAGATGCGCGTTCACGTTTCTACTAGTTGAAGCATCATTGGGTTTTATGGTCTGTATTGCGAAGATCATTTGCACAGTGGTGCACTTAATTTGCTTCATGTTAAACGGTTTGTCGGATTTGTAATCTCTTAATTGTTTTAGAGATGAATTCGTTCATTAACCTTAGGAATACCGGGTCACGAGCCGTCACGCGCAAACCTAATAAGTAAAATATAAAAACAAAATGTTTGACTAACGTTTTTGATTTCTTATAGTCAGTGTCATTTTTTTATATACAGCAATGAGGTTCTCTGTATGTTAGACACACAGGTGTATAAAAGAATAATTTTTCGAGAATTTTTTACAGGTAGTAAATAACTGATATTTAACATTTAGGTGAACTTGGTGTCGTTAAGTCGCGATTCTACTACGAGATTCGTCGTTTCTCGATCACCGTTGGTATTTATTGGTCCGGGACAGCATCCTAACCGGATGTGTCCAAGTCTGAACGGAAAGTTCGGCCGCTGGTCCGGAGTTACCCGCGTCCAGACAAATTTACGGGATTTTCGCGGGCACGCGATGATTTCGCCGCGCCGTTTTGCCATTGTATTCGCGGGACCAGCCTCGTTCATTGTTACACGGCGGCGTGGCTGGAAAATTACGAGGCTGCCTTCGTCTCTTCCTCTTTCGCGTTCCCTCATCCGGTCTGGGTTAGTATCCGCCGAACAATGACGTGGAAAAGCCCAAGGAGGCTTGAACGCGCGTCCCCGCGTATTGCTTCCTCTTTTTCTTCGTCCGCGTTTTTGTTCTTGCTTCCGCGGGCCTCGACGACTCTCGCTCGTCGAGAGCAGCACGCGTTTGGCCCTTCGATCCGCGGGTTCATCGAGGCCATTCTACTTTGCTGTACTACGTTAATCGAGTAATCTACGAGCGACATGGACGACAGAGCGCAGAATCGAATTTTCGCGTCGATGGACCCTCGAGGAAATTCGAGCGCAGTGAAAATTGACGAGGGCTTTTTGTCCTTGGCCAGGCTGTAAACGTTGGCGACACATTGGTCGAAATACACTACATAATAGTTTCAAAGATTTATAAAAATATTTAACTTCATGTATATAAATTCAGTTTGCACGACGTTATTCACTGAACCTTGTCTACATACTTTTCTCGGTTTCTTCCAAACCTGAACAATTTTCAAATCTTTCTGTATTGAAAAGCTTCGTCTCTCTTTAATAATGATGATAAATTTTCCTTTTTACTTCGAACGGGGTATACTTCATCTCGGTTCACGATTGATGAATCAAACGTAAAAAAATGGGGTTAGTCGTTAAAAACTCAGCGCACACTGCGGATCATTAACCGACCACACGAAGTCCAATATTCAACCTCGTCAAAGAATCAAAATAATGATTGTTGCTCTTGATAAAAAACCTTGTTTGAAAGGATTGAAACTCGACCCAGAATCTGGCGGGGCCGTGCCTCGTATCGCCTTACGTTCCCAAGAATATGAGCGCCGTTCTATTTCATTCGAACAGGCTGCAGCGCCGCGCCGTTAGAAAGACAATCAGCCGAACGTCTCCTTGTTTATCGGCGTTTGGGAGAGCAAGTTGGACGGCGTGTCCACGAAAGCACTCGTCCGAGCCTTGATTTCCTTTTGCCAGACTCAGTTTGTAGGTCGACGTTGAAAGAGCGACGAGTATCGTGCAACCTTCGCCGAACGGAGGTAATAATAAGGTTGTACGCTCGTTGGATACGGTAATCGCAGCGCGCGCTCTCTCGCCGCGATAATGCCCGGCCTTCCCTTCCCACCGGACTTCGGAAAATGTACATTACCGGCGTTACCGGGAGTGAAAAGCTTCACGAACCTGTGCCATAAATTGGCACCGATTGAACCGTCGGTCAAGCAAATTCTCTGGTGAAGTGTTTGAACTCGGTTCAATTTGCTCGGCTTATCCGAGTCTGTTCTTCATGTTTTTGATAATTGTAATTAACCTAGTTGCAGCAGCTTATCGTTGGTGTGTTCTCGAACGAATATTTACGGATGCGAATTTTCTGCCCACGGTTTGCAGCATTGTGTTCGAACGGAACTAAGTTTCCGATCGACCTATACGTACATTGCTCGAATGGTTGTTCCAGCGACTCGTTGCGAACTTGAAGTAGTTTTTTGTTATGGGACTTCGACAGTTCGAAGCCCTTTCTACGCGAGCACCCATTCGCTAATTCGCGCGTATTCCATTCTATCTACTTTGCTGAACAACTTTCGGACGATCACCTTCCGAGTGGAAAGCCTTTAATTACCGAAGCACGGGGACCGTCCTTGCTCTATTCCGTTGGCCTACGGTCCCCATCCTCGCGCCACTCTCCCACATTTCACGGAAAGAACTGGGTTCGTTCAATTAATTTTCATTATTAACGGAATTACTCCCCGAGTCCCTCGGCCGAGGTCTCTCTCACTCTCTATCTCGGTCTCGTTATGGTCGCCGCTGATCTTCTCTATTTCTTTCCTCCTTTTCAACTCTGTCGACCATTTTGAGTTAGATGACCACTTCATCTTGGTCCCGACCTCGCTCTTTTTCGAGGATTTTAACCCATTAACGCCTGGCGACCTATTTCTCCGACACTTTCGTTTTGTTGAGCTTTCGTTGGCCGCGCCGACTGCGAAAAATTAACATAAAAGAGTCATCGATGCAGAGCGGGTACGTTAACTAGTTAATGCGGAGCTGCGTCGCTACTTTTAAACTCTGGAACGCGTGTTTACCCGACTGACGCTGAAAATGTACATCATTTTAAATGCTTTCAATGTACTATTCGACAAAATTTCAAGGATTTTTGACGTATACTCGTATTTTGTGGTCGAATCCCACGGTCTGTATTTAAGTGTCAGGATCTTTTGAAATTTTTAATGACTACAGAGTTGTATCCAGCGAACTTTCGCTCGTTACTACATTACAATATCATTCTTGTAATTTCTCTTGTTCTTCGTTACTTGCTTCAGTGCTTCCTGTCTGACCATTGCAGCTTTATCTCCTTACCTTACGACACCCCTCCAAGCTGCGCTAATTGCAGCTATTCCAACGTTAATAATTTAACAGAATTGCAAGAAAATTGTTCCGTGCATATCTACGTTTATTTTAAATTGAATAATATCCGGGTTTATTAGGTTTCATTTGCAACCTTTACCTGGACTCCGATTCGATGTCGGAATGGACTAACGTAATGAGGGCGGATTATTGTAATCAGCCCGTTAGTGCGGCTAATTTTTATCATCTTCAGCTGATCAGCTCTCGAACTACTAAATGAACCGAATCGACCCATTTCTTATTCCACAATTATCGAAAATGTAAACGTACGGTTGAGAAATACTAATAAGGTCAATTTTTTTATGATTGCATGGTGTTCTAAAACTCAGTCCAGTATAATTTTGAGGAAAGTTTTTTTTAACAGATCTTCACCCATCATGAGTTGTAGAATCACGCTATGGTGGTCGTGACATATAATTTTTATACACCCTGTACCCGAACATTGTAAATTTTCGAAACCCGAGATTCGGGTACCTGTTTCTAGACGAGTGCGGATACAAATTGTTTCGGCTAGACTCTTGCAGTTTTAGTAGGAAACAAAAATAAAACCTAGATAGAGCGTTAATTAAAACGGCCTAGAAACATCGGATGAACTCGCGACAAACACGTCGTTGCAGGGTGTAAAAACAAGGGGATTAATCGGACCACTAATTTCGATCGTTCGTGTAACGCGTTCGGAGGGTCGGCTTTGTGAGGATCGGATCGGCGCGGCGGGTACGCGTCCACGTCGCTCGTTCCGTATTAACCAAGCGTTGGTGGCGTGGTATGGCGTTGCATGGCGTGGCGTGGCGTGGCATGGCATGGCATGGCATGGCATGGCGTAGCGTGGTGACGAGTGGTGCGTTTCACGCCGGTAGATTAAATCATGGTTACGCGCGGACCGTAAGAGGCCAGGCTGGCGCGAAGCGAGCCGCGTAACGCGGCCTTTGCGCTAGAGGAATACGCGTAAGAGGGAATCGTCTGGCGAGCTGCGAAACTACAAAGCCTCCGTTCTCGATTGTGTACAGTGTGGTTTACGAGCTTCCGGTCTCCTACCGAGCATCCGGCTCCGCTCTGCACCGCTCCGCATCATAGAATTTCTCCCGCAGCGATCGCACTCGCGCGCGCTCGCGTCTCTGCGCTCCGTTATCTCGTTCCCGGAGGATGAATCGGTTCGCCGGACCGGGTCTCGAATCTCCCATACACGGGCGTGCCTCGCCAGCAGGATCATTGTCCTCCGTCCCGTGCCATTCTAAAATGGATATATACCTTTAAATGGCATCGGCTGCATTGAGCCACTCTCTCAATGTAGATCCACGATGATTTCCGGCGCGATTCGTTTGTGCCCGACCACTGTTCTGGAAGTTACTAGCCGCTGTTTGACTTCTTCTTCTCCTGCGGTTCACTATAGCCGGCCCCTATCCATCTACGAATTACTCGCACGAGTTTTCGATTCTAGATAGGGAAAGGCTCCTTACATCGCACCATTTCAGCCAATACGTAAATGGAAAACGTGTTCATATTTTTCAGCAGAAAAAATTCAGAACAATCTTATGCAAACATTGGCACGAAAAATAGGTCGATTTTTTGGGTCACTCTTTCTGGCCGTTCACCGAGAACCTTGAATTCTCTGAGAGTTATCACTGGTTCAACCGCATGGTGAAGCTGACGACGGAAACGACTTCGCGAATCGTTGAAATTCTTGCTGTCGTCGATGAAAATTGTCAGGCACAGGAGGGATCGGGTATCGTCGGTCGCGATATGTGTCGGACCAGAGAATCGACGGAAGTGTCAGCGTCAGTGGTCGATCGACGTGGTTCCCCGGCTTCCGGGACAACGTACATGTTCCATGACCCAGATCGCGCACGCGGAAGTAGTGCGAAGCGGCTTAATCTAATTTTTCTGTTTAATCACCTAGTCGCCACACAGTGCTACGTTATTCGTTCACTGACATCACCTGGCGAGAGTTAATTATACTCTTGGCTTTAAGACGGGGTCGGCAGCGTCGCAATAGCCGGATTACACACGCGAAATCCTTACACGAACGTGCCCATCTGTCTCGCACCCTGTCCCTCGGTTTTACTTCTCCGTTTCAGATACGTTGCTGTATCTTTCTACTCATCACCGGACATCAATTCCATTTTCTGTCCACAACGAAAATTTAAAACTTATTCGAATAATGAATATAGTAATTATCTTCTATTATCAAAGTTTAAGAACAATTCTATTCCCAGGAGAAATCAATAACGAATTATCGTCGTGAGCTAGGTATTACCACTATTTTGTTCAATTCAAGCAGGAATAAGGGA
This sequence comes from Lasioglossum vierecki, assembly GCA_028455595.1. NCBI lineage: Eukaryota > Metazoa > Arthropoda > Insecta > Hymenoptera > Halictidae > Lasioglossum > Lasioglossum vierecki. The sequence continues at coordinate 30,486,005 of CM052335.1, forward strand.
GAATAAGGGGTAGAAGAAGAAAGCAAGAGGAGGTAGAAAAAGCAAGACATGGACAGAGTTAGACAAAGAAGAAGAAGGAAGGTGGAAAAGGTGAAGAGAGAGAGAGAGAGAGAGAGAGAGAGGGTGGAAGCAAGGGTGGGCAAAGAAGTCGGAAGCGGCCGAGGGAAAGAAAGAGGATTCGAGGAGATTTAATACCAGATAGGATTGAGAGGAAAGGATAGGGCCGAAGGTAAACAGCTCCCCTAAAAGAGGACTGAATTTGTATTTTGTCACCCGCGAGCACATGCATAGCTAAGCCTGCGGCCGGCTCTGCTGGTCGTAACAACAGTGCCCAAGGGACGTGTAAATTTTAACGGGTTCGCGTGAGCTCGGTCTGGACACGCCCACGTTCCACACAGTCCATCGTTTTCTTTTTCCGCCCTTGGGGACGGCGAGTCGGTCTTCCAATCATCCCCAATGGACGCCGCTATTCCTTTTGTTTGCTTTTTTAACGGATCACTCGATGTCGTCTTGTTAGGCTTGTCATAACATAGCCGGGCGCCGCGTGCCTAGTGCAATTGCACTTGTAACAGCGTTATGGGAGTCTGGCGATTTCGATGTACTATATCTACGGGTGCTAAACCCGGCCCCGAGTGGCCGTAATGCTTGTTACCGGCAGCCATCCATGGGCCACTTAACGCTAGAACTGCGAACTAGCTGTTGTCACGGGTTTGTAACTTGTTATGAAAAAATGTTGCAGGTACCAGTGCTCTCGGCGAAGTAATTTGTTTGAGAAGGATGGAAACGACTCTTCGATCGCTTATTAGTTTACTCTCTCGCACAACAAAGATAACCCCTGCCTCCTCCGAAACTGAACTGTAAGATAGTGTCATACTCCAGTAAAGTGTAAGTCAACGGACGACTAAAGCTGACACTCGGATCAACAAGTTCTAGGAAAAAGCAAAGCTTTTAGGATCAAAGACTCGACTCTTCTCTTGGACACTTTATTAGCTGCCAGGGATTAGCTGAAGCCATCGCTGCGACTTGTCTGCAGCTCTAAAAGCCGTCTCTTTAGTTTCAAGCCGTATGGAAGCTGAATCGTTAGACTGGGTAGAGGCATAGCGTCGCAAAGTCGACTAAGCCTAGATCGCGAGTCGAGACGCATCTTCTGGAGATGTTATTCGACGCACGGTTATCCGTCGGTGCCGCCGGTTGATATTTGTCGACGTCGGTGGTTGCGAACGCTTAGGCAGGCCCGATAGAGGTTTCGCGCGGAGCTTTTAGCGGATCCCAGACGACGAGCCGTTCCTCGTTGACTCGATAAGCTTCTGTTTCCATTGAAAACGTCGGGCTTGTTGTTTCCCGTGAGCTCGAAGCAAGTTGTTCGAGGTATTAATCAACACTGCGGAAGGAACAGCAGATACCATCTCGACGGAACAAGATAGCATCACCCAAGGATCCGTGTCTCCTATTTTCGATCCTCGTATTCTCAAGTCAATTCTGAAGTTATTTTCGATTTTCGACGTTTGATGCTCGCTAGTTGATCCAGACATTCTCGTTGTCGTATAAAATTTCTCATCCGTGTCGCGTTCTCAATTACTCGGACGTCGATACTCGTCTCGACTGTCCACGGAGGGTGGAACCTGGGCGACAGGGTGGCAGACTTGCAGTTTTCCGCGTTCAATAATTTCAGACCACGATAATGGAAGTATGATGTAGGATAACAGATTTCGTGTCTATTCAATGAACGGTCCTGAGTTTGCGGTATTGATTGTGGTCGATAGTTAAGAGCCTCTCGGGAATCAACGCGCGTAGAAAGGAATAGACAGTATAATTGTTAGTCGTCAGGTGTCTGCTTTCTTTGAAATTTTTAACAGTTTTAGTGTCTGCTTTCTTTGAAATTTTTAACAGTTTTAGATTACTCGCGAGATTGCGGCAGCTTGGAGCTACTAGTCTGTGATAGATTTGATGAAGAGGTATCGAAACTAGGAGAATTGATTCTGCGGAAGCCGCCCTATGTTTTTGTGACCTAGTTATGGTAGATTTGATAGAAAGATAGATCTTCTAAAAAGACATCTCTGTGATCAGAGAAAATTTTCCATACCACTTAACGCCAAATTTGAGTAGAATAGAAATGACAAAATGCAGCAAGAAGCTCTGAAGCCAGACACGAAAAAATAAATCTGATCGACTTCTTTTTCTTTTCAGTGCGGAATGAACTCAAGTTTGACGAGCAACTAGCCGGCGAATTAATTGACAATAATTTTCTGTCTTTGCAGGAGGGATCTCGCGGTGATCGGAAAGAGGGGGGTAAGAGGGGACGCAAGCCTGGAAGGAAAGCGTCCGATAAGACGGATATGAAAGCCAAGCTTGGTAAGATCCTAGGTAACGCATTTTGGTAATCCAACTTAACTCTGCTAATCCTTAAAGGACAGTTCAATATCCAAGATGAGACGCCTGAAATTACCATTTTGATTAACATCGTGGTTTAAACCGAACTTGAACGTCCACTGTCAACACTCGACTGTCGATTTAGTCTTCTCAAAATTAACTACATCGCGCAAACATTCGGCCCTTCGCACTCGAAAATAAGCATATTTCGTACAAATTTTTTAATCACGCTATGGTATGCTTATATTCATTCTAAGCAATTTTCTAATCATATCAAAAAGTTGAGTTATCTTGAAAGTCTAGGGCTAAACGTAGTAAAGGTGAATACACACAATTCCATACGCACACATACAATGAAAGAAGTCGTGAAGTAATGAAAATTGTTCAGACAAATGTCCAGTTGCTGGAAATAAAATATAGTGGGTGATATATGTAGATTGCAATGTGTAACTATTAATACATTGTAGAAAAATGATAAGGATTCCGTGTAGATAGACTTTCATTTAAACGGATAAATTGTAAGGAACGAGCGAATGAGACTATGCTATCCAGTGTAACCAGTGGTCCTAGCTCAGGGGTGCATTATGGTAGCGAAATAATTCAAAATTATCGCGGGAGATAGTCCGGGCCGCCGATATTACGATATCGACGTAAATCAGGTTTGCAATTTCGAGAGCCTGATCCCGCATAAACAGGGGATTTCCAAAGTGTTTGGCCAAACTTTCCCATTATCCGCCGGAACGACAACGGGCCGGGATAGTCGCGGTTATACCGGGGGCTGCCTTCGAGGACCATGATTCCGAAGAAAAGCATTTGCGAGCCATGCTCTGGCCGATTAGCGTGCCGCGTTTATGTAGCTCGGCTAACCGCTCGAAAAGGTACACGGGAACCGTTCTGGTTTTCATTTCCCCGGAAACCCGAGAACACATTCGGCCAAAGAGTCGGGCTGGTGGCGAGAGCCAGACGCATTAAGCTCGAAAACAGAATGTAACTGGCCGAGTTACACGGGCCAGGTGAGAATTACAGGTCTGTTGATTGCGCGACAGGAGCCGAGTGGCCTCGGGACTCGCGCGACACCCTAGGAATATTTGTCTGCGCCGCGGAATGAATATTTACGTCGGGTCAACCTGGCTCTGGGAACCGATGTTCTCGATCCCAGTCTCCAGAGATTCCCAGACGATGGAATATTCCCTGTGTTTTACAATTCCGCGACGGGTGAACCTTGAAGACCGCGCTCACGAGAGCGAAGTCGCCTTCCGAATCGCCCTGAGACTGTTCGCGAATCTCGCAGCTGCTTCAATCAACTGAAGTAGGTCTGGTCTGGAATCCTGTTATACGGGTGTTCGAGTGCACGGGATAGTCGTTGTAACTCGAACTTGGTCGCGAAATTAGGGCTTCGGGGCTCTCGGTGCTCTCAGACTTGTATTCCCGGTGACGGATGTTCGAGTACAAGCAGTTTGAAAAATTCGGAACATCCTTCTGGGGTATGCTTCTTGAAAGATCTTTTTTCGTTTCTACCAATCGTGTTGCATTTGTAAGAAATTATTAGAAAGAAAAGGATAGAGTACATTAAAAATTGTAGCATGTAGCTGCATATTATACGCACAGCTTCTCCTAACTTAGACAAAATCTGAATTCGCAAAGCGGAAAAGAACCTCCTGATGTGCATCTATGCTAATGGAATGCACACTTCGAGGTGTCTCACATTTTTAGGAGACCATGTAGAAAGCGCATTACGTTCCGTTTAAGATTATCGATTTCGATTAAGATAGCTGGAAGTTTAGAGTTACGAGAACGTACCTACTTAGTATAGTTGAAGATTATGCGGGCTTCTAGATCCACCAAGAGCATCGCGTACAGGTCACAAAGTTTCCTAGAAACTGTCGGTCTGTAACTTTGCTTTACCTCCGATGTATACCCATAAAACCAGTTCTGGTTACCTTAAGTAGAATCGGTATTAGTCAGACAACCGAAATAGACTGTTTACGAATGCTCTTCTGTGTCTTTGATCAGTGTATCTCGTATATACTTGTTCAGTCCTAAGTTTGAACTTTCTTCGAATGATGCTTGAACATGTTCGTGAAGTGTACGGTTAATCGAAGTTGTGAAGAAAATGATACAACACAACATTCCATTTCTGACAGCTTTGCACTGGTTCTCTGAATTCGTAAGAAACCTGACGAAAGCTTTCCGACAAGCTTCCACAAATTCTCAGCGACCGTTTCGTTGTCCATTAAGAATTTAATACGTCCTATACTTTGAGAAACGTTGCTCCAGATTGTTCTCGCTGGCTCGTGCATCGAAGAAAATCGCGTGGACTGAAACCATCGGGCGGATTCGATGTTGCAGCCGCTCGGCGTGGTCATAGCTTTCGCAGTTTCACCCTGGGCACATTCGAACTGGTTTCTAACGTCGAGAGAGAAAGCTCAGTGGACGGGCGTCGGACTCTAAGCTCGTTTTACGACCAACGAACTTTCGCGTCCGCAATCCTGCGCTACTCCCGGCTCTGCGGCCGAACCGCGCGATTCCTCTTATATTCTTGTTGTACGCGATTCTGTAATTCCGTATCCGTTTTCCTCGCGTGCGGCCGGCTTGCCACGCTGTCCACGCTTTTCCAGCGGTTGGATCGTCGTCGTTGTATGTACAGGGCGATCCACTCGAAGAGACCAATATCGCTTTTCCGTCATTGGAAGGTGGACGACCTCGAAAAAGTCCCTCAGAGGGACCACATGACGTCACGTGCCACGAATTGCCCCCAAAAAGGATAACAATAATGGGGTTACTAGGTGGTGTCATGGTGTGTACCGTAGGGTCGAGATAGAATGCTCAGCCTCATAAGCCCAGAACAGGCTGTGAACCAGAGGCGAATAGGACAACACCGCTGAATGCGGATAGCGGGCCAGCGGTGGTGGGAGATTCGCCACTATCGAGTTGTGGACAAGGTCCTTTAGGCGCTGGGCGGTGGGGGTGTAGCAGGTATGGCGATAAACTGCGTAGGTAATGATAATCCCGCCAAGTTCATCTGAGGGGGGAGTCGAGTCCGCCATTGCCCTCTCGACCAACACCGGAGAGTCGGTGACCGCAACAGGATTCCCCCACCACCCTTAAACAAAAAAAGGATGCCCAGCCTCAACACAAATCGTGATGTCACTATCTCGGTTAGACTACACTACACCTTGGTCGTAACATCACTCGGGTTCTCACTATAGTATTTACCACACTGTCATGTTAGATATCCCCGCGTGCTCGTATTTGTAAACTGAAAAATGAAAAACAGTTTTGGTGGTGATACTGTCTCGAGTGCCACTACCCAGTGAATCACCCTGTACAACCATCGGCCCACCCACGGCCCCAACTTCTCCCCCGTATCTTGTCGGTCGCAATTTCTACCGTTGTGCCGATCGATCTGTTTCCCCACACGGCGTGCAAGAGTCGTAAATCCAATTTCCCGTAATTTCATTCGCGCGGACGGGATCCCGTCGGGACGGACGGCAGCGGTTCCGTTTTTCCACCGACGACGGCCGGACTTTGTTCAAGCCCGCGCTATTTCTCGGTTCTGTCTAGACGGCGCGGATTAGCTCCAAATGGAGTCGCAAATTTGCTTCTCACCGGCTTTTAACGTAGCTCGCGGACACATTAACTGCCGGCGTTACGATTACGTGACTTTCCCAACCAATTTTCGCCGACCACTTGTCACGGTACCGCGATTCTTCTTGATTTATACAGCACGACACAGATCTCGCCTTCCGTCCAACTTGGATTTCGAGAATATTAATTTTTGAACATTCTTACGCGACAGGATTCTGTATATTTTTCTGAATAGAACAGTGTATGTCTTGTGCACTGTTCGGGACCATTCGATCCAACAGCCCCGACATGTTTGTGCAATAATAAAAATTGTAAAACACAAAAGGCAGAATCCATTTCTTCGTTCAATAATTTTAATTAGTCGAACATGATAATATTCTTAAATTCTTCTAATGTGTTCACAATTTTATATTTCACTTATACACAACACACACACACACACACATCTGTGTTATAAATGCATAAAATCTACAGTCTAATTAGAACATATCCAAAAATTATCGAAATCGGAGGGTAGCCGTTCTGCAGGTCTACCTGCGTCGTATTCGGGGGAGGGTCTCGCGAGGTCCTCTTCCAAGATACATTAGCGAAAAACGGACATGGCGCGAGGGCGGTACGTTTACCGATGCGTAAAAGGCAGGCTTAGTGAGCCGTAGACGCGATAATAACCGCGACGTCTGATCGTAAAAGACTTTATCGCGGCAATTCACCGTCGGCGCGGAATATCATCATCTATTCAGGTGGTCGAGCGTATAAACATGGAGGAAAAAACTTGTTATTTCCATATCTTTGCTTCAGTAACTTGCGATACGAGAAAGATTCATCCATTTTTTGGATCGAGATGTTGGACTTTTTCTCCTACTGGATTATTAACAGAATACTGCGCGGCATCTTGCTAGCGAGTCAATGACATTGCCCCCATTCGTCAGGACCCGTTGGTGGCCACGGGCACTGGTCCCGACCACTCTGTGAAAAATCGCCTGTCACATTTTGAGGCGCGCGAATTTATCGTCCGATGGTTACGTCGAATGCGGCCGCGTCGCGCCGCGCGTTCTTCCCTTTCGTTTGTAATTTTTGCTCCCGGAATTTATGGCAGCTCCGGCGGACGGGACCTGGGAATATTTACCGAGACCCGTTTTTCCGGCATCGAACGGTTTCCGGTGGGCGACGAATGCGCCGGATCCCGTAATTTCGGTTAATGAATAGCTCGTTTAATTGCTCAGTTAATTGTGGCGCTCGATTGCCGCCGCCGGGTTTCCGCGCTTTTTACCAAGCAAAGAATTGTTATTTGCACTTGCGTCTGCTCGTCTACTGGCTTGAAAATGAACAGATCTTGGACGATTCTATGCCGGATGATATAACAGTGACAATTTTATTTTTGTTCGAAGCTTTTTCTTTGGAATAATCTTCATTCCGCAATCTTTGGCTGGGGATAATGACTGAGTAATTCTGGCTGTTTCTACTTAACGAGAAAAAGATGTTATGCAATTGCGGCATACGAAAACCTTGAAAAGTCTGCCATATAATTTTATTTTCCTTTTTATGCGGCCAAGTTACTAATGAAGAAAAGAGAAAGATAAATAATAAAAACATAAAAATGTCAACAACTTGCATCAGTCTTCCTCGAAAAATATTAATACGGTTTAGCAGTGTTGTTGTTCATATTAGAGTAGTCAAAATTGTACACAAATTTTTATTTGTGTGTGTGTGTGTGTGTGTTTGTCCCAACGCAAAGGTCAAAGATTCTTCAGACAATTGGTCAAATATTTTCGTCCGGCAACGTAATTAACGCAAATTGGAGCGATCGGTAATGGTCAGACATACGAACAAAACGGCATTCAGTGGCTCACTCGGCCGATGAATTTCCCGACCGAATTTTCGCCGAAAGCTTTGTTACGAGTACATTTTCCTCTACATTTTTCATTCTTTTTCCACCGGGCAGAATTGCGACCTACTCGTTTGCACCGCTTCTGTTCGCGCTCGACTCTCGTATTAGTTTTACGCTGGGCTCGGCCGCTTCAATTTATCCCTTACAATAAAAGCGTAACAATAATTTCCTGAGTAGCCCGGAGATCTCCCACGGTGAAGTAATTCGCGAAGTGTGCTCGAATGGCGGGCGAAGTTTAACCACTTCGTCACGCAAATACGCGTCCCAGCATTATTGTCGCGCTCGTTTGTTCGCCACTTTGAGGAAGAGTTTATACATCTTTCACAGGTCGCATTTGCAATTTCTATGCGTTATCATACACGCCGCGACGTGTCCGCAAATTTATACGAAAGGAAAAATACCGTCTCTGTTACACGTCGGTTCCGTCGAGCCGTGTGCGAAGGCGGCTCGATCGCTTTTCCGTAGTATCGTTAACCGGTGAATTTTTACAGCCGGCCGTTTCGACAATTGTATTTTCCGCGACGGTCATTTCGACGTCGACGTCGCGCGTTGTTCGCGCTTCACCTGGGCACCAAGATCGCAGGGAATCGTCCAAGAAAACATCGCTTGAAAAAATACCTTCCCGTTTTATTAGAATTCCCGGTCTGCTTATCACGGGGGCAGCAGGCACCACCAGAGAAATCCGTTTTGAATTATTAAACCGACGTTATCGACTCCTGTCCGTAGCGATTCGATTCCGCGTGAAAAATTCACAGCAGGTACAGAGCTCGCGTGGCCTCTTGTTTGGTTTCGCTTCCATCTTTTCATTGCAGTCTCCGAGAACGTTCCCTTAAGAATTTTCGTATTCGAAAAATCGATTTCTTTCTTTTTTTCAATTTTATTCAAATGGAAGTCTTGTAAAATATTGAAGACTATTAGGAAATGGGTTTAGGAAATTACTGTAATGCTGGAGAATTAACTTGAACATACTGTTTTATTAAACAGCACGGAAGGACGACTTGACTGTTCGGCTAGCGGACTCGGAAGTGAAGAAAAAAATAAGAAAGTTGTCTGGGCGGAAGAGAAAATCTGTCGCCACTTTGACTCACGCCTTTGAGTACGACGAATACCAGGCCTATGAGTCCGGTAACATCTGGTCTATTATTCTATGTAAGAGAAACAACAGTGTTTCTCATGGACAACGAAATTCATTTTTGCTATGACAATTGCGTTATCATTACTAATAACCCAAAAAAGGCTAGTATGTATATATGGGTACGAGGGTTAAGAAAGCTCAACAAATTCATTATTAAAATAACTGATTTTATACTTCAATAGATGTGCGTTTCAGCAAATATACAATTAAAATGAAGAGCAACTGAGGCTTAATAAATCCATGTCGAATTTAACGCTATTAAATTTGTATTTTTATGCGTCTCATCTTTTTACAAATTAGACTGCGGATCTTCGTGCAATATGAAAATCGTCCAAATCAATTGTACGAAGCAGAAGTTCAATAAAAATGCATTTCCTTTTTTGAGAATAATCAATTCATTTTTGTTATAACTGCAAAAAGATCTGCAGTCTAACTATTATAATTAGATAACATAAGCAGTCTAATTATAGTAGTTAGACTGCAGATCTTTATATAAAATAAAGAAGCAGGAATAACATAAAAATTGATTATATTCCTTAACGACTTTGTTACATTAAAAGCAACATTACAATTTCTTCGTGAATGCATAAAGATCCGCAGTCTAATAATAGTATATAAGTAGAATAAGAAACAACAATAAAGTTCGAAAAAAATTCTTGACTGAAAAAGTCTAAAGTTACAAGAACATTAGAATGAAATGAAATGAATTATTTCCAATACATCGGCACACATTTCGATGGATCCACTAACGAAAAATTGTAATTAACTTGTACACATTACGGTATTACAAGAATGATAAAATTCAAGTGAGAATTGATAACATAGTTTCGAGAGTGTATCGATCTCGATTAAAATCTGATATCTGTACGAGGCTTACACGCAATTAAGCGTTGCGAGCAGCGTCGAATTCACAGAGAAGTAGCACGTGGAGTCAAGTGTGTACTGGGCATAACGAGAGCAGAAGAAATTTAAAATTCAAATGGCCATGCATCTTCGGGTAGGTGGCATCAGAAGCACGAAATTAGAACGGCGCCGCGTCGGCCAGTATACACACGATCAAGCGTGCGATGGTCTTAATGGAACTCGGAGAGCAGTCTCTCTTTCTCCCTCTATCTTTCTCTCGCTTACTCGCGTCTTCTCGTTTATTTTTGCAGAGCGAAGTCGGCAGAGTGCGAGGGAGTGTCGTGCTCGGAAGAAGCTGAGGTATCAATACCTGGAAGAGTTGGTGACCGACCGCGAGAAGGCTGTGCTCGCTCTTCGAAAGGAGTTGGAGACGGTGAGACTCCTTTTAAAATTCCCATTCGTCTTATCTCACCTACTTCGCTCCGACTTGTTTCTCGCCTTTATTCTACGCGCGAACCATGTCTATTCCTTTTGTCATTGTCTGCGCAACCCTCGCATAGATCATAATAAAGGTCCTGATCAATCTCGGTTTGATATTCGAGACCTTTGTGTCGCTTCGAAACTCCTGTTCGTAAAATAGTTTATACGTATCTCTTCAACAATTTTAATTTTACAGTAGGTGTAATATGTTCTGGGAATCGTCTTTTATTTATTTTCATGCGGAACGCAAACGTGGTAAGGATAATTAAATAAAATTTGAACGTAGTCTCCGGTGTAGTTTTAATCTTGCAACGCTCTATCGAATACCGCATTTAGGAAAGAGCAGGTAACGCAGATTCGAATGAAGCCTGTTTTTCTGTTGGAAATATTTATTTTGTTACGGTATTATTTATTAAATAAAACGAAAAATAGATGCAGAGACCAGTAGTATGTAATATCGCGCGGCGCGCCGCTTGTATTTATTACAAGTAGAATAAGCGAGCCGTGATCAGACGCATTAACCGTATTCGGGTGCACCCATGATCCACAAAGTTTCGAATTATATTTGGACGAATATGAAGCTTCGCTCGAAAACATTTCAGCCCGCATTTCCGTTTCATTTTTGGATGTAAAATCGTGCCTTTGCCGATACGCTGCAACTTGCGTATTGCGAATCAAATATACGGTCGAACCGAAAAATAAAAAGTTAAAATAATATTCATTCGCTATCCGATAAATCAACGAGAAATTCAAGTCGAATAATATCATAACAGGCGGTTGAATAGTGGCAACCGGCGAGCGAAAGTTACATGATTTTCTACAGCATTCGCAGCGGCCTTTCAAGCACGTTGCAGGTGCCAGAACTAATTCCGAGAAGTTCGAGATTCGCATTACTCCTTTGCGAAGGACGAAAGAAAAAGTAAAAAACGCGGCTGGTTTACGATTCGCCGAGTAAAACTTCGCGACGTCCGAGAGTCCTACTCGGCTGGCGTCCCATTCGAAGTTTACGATATTAGCGCAGGGAAAATAGCAGACGGAACGCCAGTATTCCACAGAAATTGTGACTTTCGTCCTCATCGGGAAGAAAGACCGTTATTTAATCGGGAATACACGTACGGCCATGAAAGAGGCTGAATGATGACCCCTAGAAACAAGATTTTAGACTGTCGTAGTAATTAGGTGCGATGCAGGAATATCGATTTTTCCATGTGCAATTTTAGCAAAAGAACGCTACGAATCATCTGCTGAATAATTCCAAAGATGAAAATATTCTAGAAAGCATCTGGAAAGAGCGTACTTCAACTACCAGGTATTTTTCTACAAAATTCCCTGATACTGGGAAGTATGTTGGACCGCGAAATTCGTTTAGCGGACTTCTGGTGTTTGCCTTCGATCTCCGCGATCCGAGCATTAAAAAATGAAGTCGAGCAAACACTTGGGGTAGATCGGTGGTCCGGCCGCCATAACAAACAAAATCTAAAATAACACCGTGGAACTTGTTACCGAGCTGGTTCTGGATCCAGCATTATCGAGAAACGTTCATCCGTGTTTGTCGTCCACAATCCCGCCTCCCGTTCCATCTGAGACGCAAGAGGAAGACCATTGAAACCCTTCATCAACCCAGCGCCACTCCACGCCATGTCCCTGCCCTATTTCTCCTCGTACGGATTCCCCATAGGTATAACAAACGATTCGTCTTCGCAGGTCGCGTGTCTACCGGAAATCTTGTAACCGCCATCCTTTATTTCCTTTCAGTATCGACAGTGGGGGCAGGAGTTAGACGCCGGTCGAGTTCCCGATGGGCTACAGACGATGCTTGAAGAGTTCGGCTCCCTGAAACGGGAGAAAATGGTCAACTAACCGTAGCGCAGCACGAGTCATGGACAACGGCTTCACGAGCCTCGCCTTCTCCATTCTTTGTTGTCCCATTTTTATTTCCGCGCGACGATATGACTCTGGTAGCCGCGAGCTAGCCTCCTCATGTCTTCTTGGTGACCCTCTCTGACGCACCGAGGAAGTTAAGTAAACGCAAACTACTTCCAATTCGAACTTCCCGCCACGTCCGGTTTCTATGGACCACAGAAGAAAGAAGAATGAAAACAGCATTCTGTTCGACGATTACTGCTCCGTGGCGTCCGAAAGTCGTCATGCTTACATTTTCCGAGAAACTGATTCGACACTGCAGATTCGTCAGGATTTATCGTTTCTGTAGTTTCCCTTCGATGAAAGTGGATGTGGGAAAAGGAGAAGTAGTATCTTTGCCTTTCTTGTTTCTAAAAAAATTGACTCGGTAATGCTGTTCTGTCTCCGCGTTGTTTGTAAATATTGTTGGAATATTTTATTTTCGGCGGACGTATATGAAAGCAATATGATGGTTGCTACTGTTTCCATTCGCCATATTCCATTTTTCTGTTTTTAGAAATGGTAATTTGGCAGTGTTGTTTTTCTTTCTCTCAGTTATCTATGAATATTGTTTTTAGATGTTCTTTTCCATAGACGTGGATGAAAAAGCAAGAGAAAAATTGTTGTAGGTCAACAATTCTAACTCGATGGTAGTTGCTGGCGACTCTTATTGTTACTTTTGCTTCTTTTGTCTCTACGAAAATTGATCATTGTTGTTTCTCTTTCCGAGTTACATGTAAATATTATTTTCATAGTTTCTTCTGTGGCGGCTGGTAACGTTTCATACCACCATCTCTGCTACAGTTTCTATCTTTCGAGAAATTGATTGGATATTTTTGTTTCTTCGAGCATTTATTGTTTCCGTATTTTCTTCTCTACGGATTCGGATAAAAGAAAGGCCAAGATTACTGTAACTCCAACGGTTCGGGCTCTACGATGATCACTAGCGCATCTTTGCTTCCTCTTTCTCTAAAAAATTGTTTCGATATTGTTATGTCCTTCAGAATGTTATTATTATACTTTGTTCTCGAAACGACCGTGGATAAAAGAAGTGATTCCGATTCGCTGAATTTGGCGGAATGGCGGTGGCTCGCGCCTCCCGTGACCATTTTCTTCTTCTTCTCCTGCTTCGAAAAATGGATTCGATATTATTGTTTTTACCCGCGTTATCTATGTGTATTTATGTATATCATTTTTATATTTTATTTTGGAACGAAGCGATAAAAAGGAGTTGTTGTCCCGAGTCGACCGTATTTTTGTTGAACGGCCGACAGAGCCTCGAGCGCTCGCAGACTCATGCGTATATATGTACCTACTACACGTACCTTTTCGCCGTGTGATTGTTAGAGAAATTACTGGATAAGGAGAAAGAGAATAAGAAACAAAAACAGAGTTGAATATATCCCTGTTAAACCGTTGACGAAAGACGACGCGTCCTCGTAGTCGACCGATGGAAAGAAAGTGTATACAGTGTCCGACAAGCCACGAGATTTCGTGGATCGTCGAGAACGATCTAGAAATTTTATTTTGCGAATCATTCGCCAAGGGAGTCTCCACATTTTCCGTTTATCAGTGTCCGTCGCGATCTTTCGCGGTGCGATCAAGTTTGCCTGTGCGAGAAACAGTATTTTTGTACTGTGCACGACGTTATCCACTTTGTACAGATATTATCAATATCGCGTGAACTTGTTCGTATAGATATATAAAGACGCACGCGGAATATATGTCCATATATTTATATACACCTGGAAAATGTCTAGAGATCGAATAAAAATGGATATTTTTCAAGGAATATCATTCCGAGTTATTTTTCACGTTGAACGCTCTCTACACACACGCGACCATAATTCGTTTCCGAATTTCCTGTCTCTCTGTCCTCCATTTTTTCCTCTGACTATACTGCGCACGGCGCATGCTGGTTTGCAATGTCACTTGGCTATCATATTTTTTTTTGACGAAACGATTTCCCGTAGAACGTGTTCCGGCGAAACTCGAATTTGCATATTTCGCCGTGAAATACGTTCGACAGCGAAATCTCTGTTTCGATTCGCACGGATTGCAACGCAATCTCAACCGTTGATACTATACGGTGCCGCGGTACAACGATGGCATCGTTGTTCGAAAAAAGAAGCGAATGTACGCGAAGCAGAGAGCACCGAAGATCCTGACCAGTGTTCTGTCAAGTCTTTCTTTGTGGGCTTCCTTTTGAGGGAACCAGGTCAGGCCAAACGCTAACGGTCTTGGCAATTATAATTGAATGGTATCGGATGACCCGCATGTCAGGAATAACTGATTTTTCCCTATCTGCGGAGCATCGTGCAATATTAAGCTGTTCTGGACGGACTGTGTGCTTCCACAATGCACATTCATCCTTTTGCCCCGGTTCAGAAACCATAGAACCGTTCTTGTCTACACTATCGATGAGCTTAGTCACTTCAAATATTGTATAGATACTGTGCAGTGGAGATTATTACTTGAAAAAAATTGCTATTCGGCAATAATTACCGATATACTTAGTGCAAACGTTCTGGACGGTGCAAGAAATTGTTCCTTCCTTCAGATTATTATAAAATAATTTTAAAAGTTTGCACAAGGCACTTCTAACAGTAATCCGATTGTTGGTAAGAATGCTGAAGTAATAACAATAGAGGAATAAATAAGAAATTAACACTTGTAATCTATTTCAGCTTTACGCGTTCATTGGAGGCTCCAGTTCTAAATTGCCAAGAGATCTTCTGAAGTCGGATGCAGAAAAATAATCAGGGATACGGAACTAACGTCAGCAGAATCGATAAACTTTCAAAAATTGCGCGAAACGCGTAACGATCTCACCGATGCAATCAGGAGTGCACGAACGCTAACGATAGACAATTCCCCGCACCATGAGCCACGCTCATTCAATTTCTTTTTCGTGGAAACACACGTTCCCGATGGCCGCGCGTGCTGACCACCGAGTGTATAAAGTTCATCGCGTACACACGGATACACACGACAACACGGGGGCGGGTTCAAGCGGTGAAAATAAAAGCCCCTCGGCGAGAGGACACGGAAGCAGCAAGGAAAAGTGTATGGTAATTCGATAATCCGTACAATGGTTGTGGCCGCGCCACGGCCGGCTTCCGCGTTCACGCGTACATAACTCACTTGCGTTATGAATTTCAGGTGTTCCAAGTAGATTAAAAATTTCTGTGCGCTTCCAACGGAATCAAGCCGGTTTAACGCTATTACGCGAGTACAACGGGCCCTGTGAATGCTCCCGGAGCGCATTTATTAACAGAGTAATCCTCTCGTTCCCATAATGCTGCGTTTCGCTGCGATGTGACTGGCGCGACTTAAAAGTGTGCTCCAAGCGCTCCATTTCCTATCACACGCTAAACCGTTCTGTCCTAGCAGCACGCGTTTTTCTGTATCCTTACAGCTCTGTTATTTATTCTCGAAACCGCTCGATATGCTCGAATGTAACTTACCTTCAGTTAACATTTTATCTATCGAGAGACTATCAATAGACTTTTTAATCACTTGAAATAATAATTTCAAAAAGAGACTGACAACCGAATGTTGATTAAATGTGCGTTTGGAACTTCAATGTCTCGGAGTGAAGATAGTATAAGAAACTCCGGTTAGC
This sequence comes from Lasioglossum vierecki, assembly GCA_028455595.1. Classification (NCBI taxonomy): domain Eukaryota; kingdom Metazoa; phylum Arthropoda; class Insecta; order Hymenoptera; family Halictidae; genus Lasioglossum; species Lasioglossum vierecki. The sequence continues at coordinate 30,501,836 of CM052335.1, forward strand.
AGTATCACGAATGCTATGTTGCAAGGGGGTTATGGTTGACAAGAGACGCTTACGCAGCTACTCCGACTGATATTGCGAAAGCAATCGCCTGGCGTATGGGTCCATTTAATTTGTGTGATAATGCCGTTACATTTACGAGCGGCGCGACCGGATTCGCGTTTCATTTACTTCGTAATTTATTCAATGACCGACAGTTTTGTTTCCTGATTCAGCGAGCGGGGCTAGTTTGTATGCGTGGCTGCCGGGGCGCAAGAAAGGCAGGCGCCCGTTTAAAACTTCCGCGGGTCGATCCTCGTTTCCCTTTGTGTCCGTTTCGAAATTTCACGGTGCTCGCGAGGAGATCTCGAAACGCCGGGAACCTCGGAAATAATACCTACCCGGCCGTTCGCGCGAAAGAAAATCCCAAAGAAACTCGTCTCCGAGTGGAAACCGTATTTCTCAAAGGCCCGAGACGCATAAATATTTCAGACCGGCACGAATCCACGCCGTTTGACCGGTGGAATGATCGGATTCGTCAGCGTTAAATAAATTCTGCAGCAGTTGGTCGGAAACTGCGAAGGAAACGGCCGCTGCTTTCATAATTTAACCATTTACCCTTCAAGCTATCTAACTCCAATATCATGGACGCGAAATCAATTAACAATAATATAACGTGGTCATCTGGTAATTTCGATATGAAATCAGCATTTTCGAAAATCGAATTTACAGTCAAAAACTTTGAAAAAATTCACAGTCGTCTGTTCTATTCATGAATGCACAATTCATTAAACTAGACTCACCCTATAACTACCCCTGTGGTAGGGATACCGAATAGAAACTTGCCCTAGAGAGGGTTTTCTGCGTGGACTCTATCGAATGTTATGAAGAAAGACCAACTTGGTTTGCGAGCGGATTTGACGACTTCATCCGGCTACATTTTCCAGGGGTTAACTTCATTCCCGGAAACGTCTCGCAACGTCCCGAACTTCCGGGGGATTTCGTGAAAGAGCACAGCGAGCGAGGTCTCGTTTCATTAAAAAGGGATGGGGTAATTTTTCTACCGGTTGTTTCGCAACGCGTTGCGTTAGGGGTGGTGGCCCTTTCGATCTCGGGACCGAATCGAATTCCTCTGGTGGCGCTGATTCAATCACGGCGTTGATATAATATTCACGAAGAGGGATTCCGTCAAACGTCGGACGCGCGGTCTTGCGGTTCGGCGTTGGAAATGGTTTTCCCGTGGAGCTCGGGGCCCTGCTGTCGCCCCTGAAGCTCGATACTACGACCAGGCTATCAGGGTTTACGATTGACCGAATCGTAAAGCCGTCGGTACCGGAGCGCGCGGCGTGGATGCGATCAACCCGCCAGCCGATATTTGATTCTTGATCGTGTAAGCCGGAACCGGCCCCGACGGTGCAGCAAATTCCACGCAAATGCGGCATTAATTCTCCCGCCGCCAGACACCGCAACCCCTCCGGCAACTTTTCCCTCCTACGCGGCCCCGGTCATTACTCTGTCTTCCACTTGATACCTCATCTTCCTACAGGCTCGAGCGACAGAATTCAGGTCACCGATATTCGATGATACCCGATTCGATACCGTTCGACGTTCTTCCCTCAACTCCTCGTTTCTTCTTTCCTTTTTTCTTCTGCGAAATATTCAGGCCGTTCGAATACTTCGGAACCGACGGAGTTAATAGCCTGAGGCAACGCGACCAGCGTTTCATTCCCCTTCGTAATTTAATTAACCGCATGTGTGACTCTCGGTTGATCCCGTTAGCAACAAGCTGAGCTATGATAAATTAAGACAATTTGCTTAGTACTTTTTACAGACCTAATTCAAGGGACGTTCCTGAGGTTACAATTTCAAAAGGTTGGTTCTCTTGTTGTAGGAATTAGGTTGATGAACGGAAATTTTTTCTGGTAGCTCAACATATATAAACTATATCTTTATTTGTTTACATGACACTTTTTTTCGCCTAAAGCGGTCATTCATACCACAGTGCGGCGTCGTTAGTCAGAGCGGTGGAGAGCGGCTTGCAGGATCGCTCATCTTTTCATTAACCGGCCCGTTTGCTATCGCCTCGATCTCTGCACTAATCACAGCAATTACGCTCGCCCGGGAACTTTATATCAAGTGTCTACCAACGTCTTCGAAGCGGCGCGCCACTCTGTCACCATTCCAGCCATAAAGTTTTCCCCAGGCCGCGAATCCTTTTTCTGATTTATGGATCGCCGGAAGTTCTCGAGTGGCTCGGTACTGCCGTTACCCAGTTGTAAGAATTTTCCGGAAGAATCTCGTGGTAACCGAAAAGTATCGCGGATCCACGGAATTTCTTGAACCCACACCACGAGATATGACCTCGCCCGGTTTCGTATAATACGTGACCGGCCGTATTAAAGGTTGAAATTTATAGGTCGAGTTTCCACCATAAACCCGGCCGATATCTCGCCGAGAGGGAAACAATGAGTATTCTCTCGCCGGGCTCTCGCTGTTTGGAAAGACTACTTTCTTCTTCGACCCCCTTATCCACTCTACTTTTTCCTCTGCTCGGTTCTCGGCCGATCTTCGCCTTGGTTAATCCCGTAGCGCTGCGATCGTCGGCTAAAATTAATCCGCGATCAGCAATTATTATTATTATTATTAATTATTATAGACGGGCAGAAGTCCTTTTTACATAAGTATTTACAAATAAAAGAAAAAAGAGAAAGATACAAGACTGCTTATCCAATAAGAAAGAAGGGACAGGCGCACAAAGACAAAGGTAAAAAAGAAGAAAAAAATGCATTTTAAAATTTTGCAGAGATTCAATGAAAAATTCAACACTGTTTATAAATAGTGCATGATAGTTGTAATAATGCGATTCATTGGATTAATTAATCCATAAGTAGATTTCGCTTTAAGTGTTTGAAATACCCGCTCTAGTTTTAGACGGAGCAATGCTCCGAGATTGTTTGTGACTGGGTAGAGAATTTTTATGGATCTTGTTTTCGTTCAGAATGACTGTGAATACGATGTCTATTTTGACCCAGAGTTATTCGTTTATTCAGTTCCTGGCGAATTAATCAGCTGAACGTATTTCTAACTAGACAGTTCTCATCTCGCACGAATCAGATTATAAATCTTAAATGATCACTTCGGGACTTGTCTTGAATTTAAGTATACGAATCAAGAGGAAACAAGTTTAAGTCAAGAGTAAGAGATGGAGAATAAAAAATAATGCGACGGACTAAAATATTCGTTTACAGTTCCAAGGTTTTATGAAAGGACGTAATTCTGCGTCATCGTCGTCGGTGCCTTTTAGCGAGCAATATTTTATTGCGCGCGGAAAGATCAGCTTCGCGTGAAAGAGGGTGAAAGCGAAATGGACCGAGGATGGTCCGTTCGCAATGGGAGCCTGAACTAGCAGACAGACTGTTCATTCAGTGACGGGCCGCCGAGGGAAGAGCCTTAAATGGTTTTTGCACAGTCGAATCCGGGTCTAAACGTGTCAAAAGTTTTTAACGAGCTCGTTAGAGCGGCCGACGCGGGGGAGGGGTGAAAATTAATTATCACCGGGGGAACGTTGCTTCTCCGGCGCTCCTTTTCGCTCGTCCTCGTCCTTTCCCCGCTTTTCAAACTTTCGCGGGACACTTTTGTCCCGGCCACTTTTAAACGATTAGAAAGCGAAAACTCGTTACCCTTGCGGCCCGCGAATCTGATTTAAACTTCCGCTTCGTGACTTCCGGATGACGTTAACGTGCCTTCTTTTATGAACACCCCCTGTCTTACCGCTGCGGCGAAAAAGTGGCCGTCTTCATTGTATCGAGCAGTAAAGGAAACGAGCGAGAGTTACGATGAAAAGACAGATTATATAAGACGCAGCTTTCAGTAGGTTAACCAACTATGTAATATGCAAAGACAGATTGGAAGGTTAATATATTAGGTAAGTGTATAAGAGATATTCCAATTTCGAATCGATCTTTCAGTGCCTACATTTTTATTAAATTCCATGTTTATCAAGCCAAATATACTCAGATATGCACCCATTGGAAAACAAGTACGTAGTTGAATAGGTTTTAAAAGAAGATCCCCGTTGTTGGATAGGATGAATCCTCTAAAAGCTGCGTCAATATTATACGCTGCTTCCATATAACGTACCAGAAAACCTCTCAACTTTTCCCTTTTGATTGGTTTTATACTCTACTGCCATTCGATTTCATATTTTATTAAGCAACACGATCTTTCGAGCTTTGTAAAATCTGATATTTCTTATGCACTGAGCTGACAGTCGAGTTTCGAAACGGTTGTATTTCAGTAGAATTGAAAATTTTTAATTTTAGACACCACTAGGTGTTGGAATGATTGAAAGTGTTATTCTTTTTAATTTTCAACAGTTTTTTTCAGTGCCAGCGGAAAATCGTATGCGTTTCGACGGAAATAAGTGAAGAATTCACTGGACACGCGATAATTGCGAGGCACGTCAGGTCGATCGAGAATAAAATTCGAATGATCAATATCCGCATTGTGCGAAACTTTGTTCGGGGTCTGATTGATTCATCCGATTGATAGGTAATCAGCCATCATCAAATCCGCGGGAACGAGAATCTAATCAAGCCCCGGGTGGAATTTGCTGCACGTACGATCCCGAAATGCCAATAAACCGGGCCTGCGTTTACGATTTCAACGCGTGTGCTTTGCACTTGATTGGCTCCTACGCGTTGCGTGAATCAGCAACGAGCGCAGGCCCTTTGTTACTCGTAATTTGGAGAATCGTTGCGCTTCATTTACAACCGGTGTTTATTTCACTGGACAGTGACTTCCGGCTCCAGCTTTGTCTTCTGCATCACTATTGTACCGCGTGTAGCACTCGGCAATTTTCCATTCTCATCCACTTTTATCCTGGCAATGAAAAAGAACGATCCTCCGCCGTCCTGTATTACATTTCCGAGCAAGAGATGCCGCTAATTTATTTTCTGTATTTTATATCTTGTTGAGAAAACAATGCATTTATTAAATCCGGAATTTATGGAATTTCTTGTGTGATAGAAGGAAATAAGAAGAATTAAATGTAATTTGACCGGAAACGTTAGTAGAAGGCAATGGAAATAACCTCGCCGAATACATTTACTTTGTTAAGAAAATAATGCAGTTTAATCCAGAATTTATATACCGTTCGAATTTTTTGCATGCAACACGTCTGAAAGCTTCAGTGTAATACATAAATAGCATCGCATGGGAGGGGTAATAAAAAGATACACCAGTTGAACAATGTCAGTTGAACAACGACCGCATTTTCGCTCGGTCGCCGCGTTTATTTCGGGTATCAGTAACGTTTGAAATGTTAGCATATACTCACGAGACTGGCCGCTTCGTTGATCACGACTACTTGCACACGAATGGTCGTATATTGATCGATCGATACGAAACAAGTCTCATACATTTTTCTTTTCTTTGTAGAATCGGAACGGAAAATTTCGGTGTGTCGCTCGAGCGAAATATATCAACGACCAAATGTATGGTACCGATGGCACGAGGGAAGTTGATGATTCGTCATCATATTCAATATGTCTCTTCTTCTCTTTATTTCATTTTTTTTCATATTTTATTCGTTTTTTATTCTCGATGCAGTCCTTAAAATTTTCTCGGCTATATTAAAAGTTCTCGAGTGTAAAAACATCGTTAAGAAAGGATATTATTCTGGTGCGTTTAATACAATATACGAGTCTTAAAGTGGTGGTTTACGATTAACGAGACGCGTGTCGATAGTCATCGAATCGTGAACATGATATACAGCGACGCGCGTGGTCAACTTCGATCGTGCAAAATCGTAGGAAAGTACTGGCAGTAGTACGCATTGACGTCTTGTCAACGATCTTCTTTTTCGTTTTTTTTTACCTCAGCTCCTTCAAAGTCTAACCCCATATCTAGTCCCCTCTAGCCGAGCAAACAAACCGGCCACGTTTTGATACTCGACAAATACTCGACGTTTCACACACACATATACACACACTCTCCCTCCCTCTCTCTCTCTCTCGCAACCTCTCGAACAAACGCCTCCCGGAAAATGCAACAGAATCGACTCCCGAAAATTCCGAATCGTTCGCCGGCCGGTCCGCGCGACACCGGAGGGTCAATATGTTCATCGACTTCAGGTACCATATGTACAAGCATCGTTGCTTCTCACACTCACACTTGCACACGGAACAGTCTCACTCGCTCGCGAGATCGGTCGTAATGTGTACATTGTTTTCGTATAATAGTATTAATTATTATTGACTAGAACAGTTTTGGTTCCAGCATCGACGAGGAAGTCGTTGAGTGCAGCTCAAACACGTTCTCGCGCGTTGCTCTTCGAGGACGCGGACCCCTTCCTCCTAGGCTCTTTTCCCATCTCGAAAGGGTTTCTTCCTTTTTCCTGTCGCGGCGTTGTCCTTGCCAGACATTGTCCGCGTCTCCGAAATCATCGGCGAAGATCGAGTTTGCCTATCTACTTACAACGCGAAGAAAAGATCGTAGAGAAAGAAGACATTCGCTGACGCGAGGCCGCGCGAATCGAGACCATCCCGACGAACAATCTTCTCCGCTCTCTCAGACAACGATCTTTCGATTCTCGCGATTCTCCTATTTCTTCCTTCCTACCCCCATTCTTCCGGTCGAAAGACGTCCTCTTACGGCGCCATCAGTCGCTTCACGTTGTAGCGGCAGTAATCTCGACCTCTTATGTCACCATATGGAATTTCTTCCTCGAGGGGTTCGATCCCTTCCGCTGCCATCTCGTCACGAACCTGTGGATTAAAACATTTCCGTGATTAGTGGAACGAGACGCAGAACATTCTTATTTTCACCATGAAATTCTTCAGATTAGTTTTATTAGTGTTTTCGATTCTCGAGCGATTCCATGTATAGATTCCATATTGGATCGTTATCGATTATTATCTAAGGCAGGGGTAAAAAATTAAATATAAATATAAATCACCAGGCCTAAAAATTTTACGGTCTGGCTCTTTCCAAATATTTTGCCGACCCCTGATCTAAGGCAGAGGTACTTCGACTGTGGTTGTTGGCTCTCTTTTTTTAAATTTCTATCCACTATGATAGATAGAGCATCCTTCAGTCTTCACACTTTTTTATTTTACACACGAATTCAGTTAATCGTGTCTTATAATCTTAGAAACATCAAGAACGTTGCAGGCTCTAACACAGAAATGGAATTTTTACTCATCTTAATGCATTAAGATGATATGAATTTATGAAAGCACCACTGAATACGATGATGAATATGATACGAAAGCAATATGAAGTTTTATTAAAACAAAGAATTGAGATGTTGGATCATGTTGTACGTAATATAACTGCGCAACTATCAGGAGATTAAAGTGTTATAATTTAGAAATGTTGACGCCGCTTTAAAGTTTGAAAAACTAATTGGTAGCTGGATTAAAACCTATGAACGTTATTTAGCTTGTCTGAATAAAGTGAAACATTAGTTTGATGCAAGTTGTGACGTAACTGTAATCCTCTTAGTGCTGTTGCTTCATGTAAAATATGACCGACGAATTACATAAAGCATTATACAATTATGAGCCGCGCGGCTCGACGTACACAGACAAACAAATATTATAAACTTATTTGTACAGGGTGACACAAAATTATATGTCGCGGTCAGCATAGCGCGATACTACACATACGACTCTACACTGCGAAGTATAATTGTTGCAATGTTACATCATTGTTGATAATTCCTTATTTGCATACTGTAATCTGTAACTGATCGTATCCAGCACAAAGTGATATGCTTGCAAAAATGAATCTGACAAATTGAGACTGTCAGAACAATTAAAAAGTAATTAAGAATACTTTATGTTCAACATATGAAAATTATTAAGGAAGAAAAGTAAAGAACTGAAGACCCAGCGATCAGTTTGAGATTGTGAGTTACAATAGTAAATTGTATTTCATCAATAAATAAAAATGGATACCGGCGTTCGGTTGTATTAACCGAACGTGTTCACGTTACGTCCCAATACAATAAACAATCCTCAGACGTGCCAATAGTATAGATAGAGCAATTCAGAATTGAGGGAAATGTATCCGACAATAACTAAAACTCTCATCACCTCGTATTTTTCAATTTTTACCTTCTCCAGAACAGTTCTGCATCTCATAAACCAGTGTAGAAATATCCCTGAACACTCTGCATCCTCCTATACCGTGCTATAATAAGAGCAGTAAGGAACGCAGAGCTGAGACAGTTGTGTATTCGTGCGTTGGGGAGTGTGCACTAGTGATTTTTTAAGCGAAACGGAAATTTTCCCGATACCGATGGCTGGGGTAGAAAAAAGCCAATCAATTTTCACGAAGGTTCGGGTTCCTGAAAGCTCGTGGAGCGAGGTCGGCCCGAAACTCGTACGGTGCACATGGCGTCGCGAATATTCTCAGGAAAAATCACGCTTGGCCATCGTCGCTCGGCGGGAAAAAAGGAAATGTAGAGCAGAGCAGAGAGAGAGAGAGGGTGGGGGTAGAGCGAGACAAGGGAAGAGGAGAGGGGATTGTATGGCGAAAGCCATCCAGCAAGGGAAAAAGTTCGCGGTGCGCGTATTTCATGCGACCCTGCACAGCCACCATCAATTTTCGGTAAGCCCATTAACCTTCCACGGCCATTACGGTCGGCCCGAGGCTTTCGACGCTCGGCGAACGCGTAACCGATGTTCACAACGCTTTTATTTTTTCTTCGGCCCAAGCCCGCCTTTTTTCCATCCTGTCTCGTGTTTTTGCTTTTTAATCGTTGAACAGCCCGTGCATAGGCGTCTCATCCTCCTAGGAGCGTACAGCGCTCCTTTAGCGCCGCTCCAAATATATTTCTGCGAACATCGAGCGCCGGATAGGAGGGCGAACGGTTCCGGAAGACGAAGGTTGATGGTTATTGCTTTTTATTCCACACATCGCCACTTCTTCTTACTTTCCTCCTCGAAGGTCGTACTACCCCGGTCTTTATGCGCGCCGCTTTTTGTCTGCTACATCGCCGATACCAGTCGACCAGATACACATTGTGTCCTGATTCGAGGCTTTTGTTAGCCGGGTCTACTGTTCGCGCCCCCATCTTTGATTCTTGGACCACGGAACCTCATTCATGCGAACCAATTAGTACTAATCCTCATAGATACAGGGTATTCAGAGATTGAACAGGTGGTGTGCGTCACGTCGAAGTGACGATCGGCGATCAAAAAGACGATCGGCAGCCGGAGCAACGAACAAGACGAGAGCACCAGTTATCTATTAGCTATTTTATAATAAAGTTATTTTTTAAAAGTTACCTATTTCACTAAACTGGTTTACTCCACTAAAAATCATATCCCTTAACAAGACAGCCTCGCGATGAAAGACGTCGGCCAAAGACATCCGAAGAAGGTGAATAAAAAAGCGAAAAGAAACCACAAAAATGCATTCGTTCGAAAACGATGAACAGAAGAATTTACGACGAGAACGTAATCCACGAAAGAACAATCTGGTGATCAAAGACATCGGTCAAAGACATCCCAAGAAACCGAACAAAGGAGCAACAAGACCTCCCAGAACGTTTCCAAACATGCTCCACCTCATTGAGCGAACCACATAAACTTGGCTCAGCCCTACCGTCCGCAAGAAAATTTTCCCTAGAGCATTCCTCTTCTAAAAGGGATTAAGGGAACCCATCACGGGGTAGCATCCCTCAGAAAGACCGCAGATACGGTCATTTCTGCCGAACCTTTACAGCCCGAGCTATCCGGAAAAATATCAACACGATGTCTCGAGTGTCTCGAGGTTGCATTCAGCTTGGAGATCTCCACGCTAATACCGACTTAAGTGTATCGTTTGCGTAACGAGGTCGAGTGGACGTAAAAAGATATGATTGCCCGAAAGGATCTCCGAATGGATTAACCGTGAACAAAAAAACCGGATTATGGTGGACAAGTCGCGTGTTTGATGCGACAATTACGGCTGTAATCAAATCCCGCTTTATTACCGGCGTCGCGTTTCGTGAATCTTCGTGATAAAGTATCGCCCGGCAACATTACGAACGTCTCCGTAACGTGTGCGCCCTGCCGACCCGCCGTTTTATCTTTAAATTAAATTCCTTCTTTTTTCCTCTGCATCCCCTTCCCTTTCCCTCCTCTCGCCGTCGTCGGCCTGGTAACATTCGCTAAGGCGCTCGGAACGCTCCGGAGGAATCGTCGGGGAAATTAAAATGTTAATGGACGCTGAGATGATTCCTCGGGGCAATGACGGGGCCGGGCTGTCTCGCCCGAAGATATTGTCCATAAATTCTCTACTATTTTAATCAAATGCGGCATCATCCTCGTTTTTTCTCTCTCCTCTCGCTTCCCTACAACGTCCTTTGAGCCGTAACGAGGCCCTTTATTTCGCGGCGGTACGCGTCATCGGTCATCTCGGCCGTTCGGAGTCGCGAGATAACGCACGGGAGCACCGTATATTTTTTTAACGCGTCACTGCCTTTTATCTGTTTCTGAAGACAGCGCATATTTCCCCGTGACGAACTACGGTCAGCCCTGTAAATTACTCTGGCCGCCGCAACGCGCTTCGTATTCACCATAAAACGCACCGTTTCTACACCGGGCTAGATCATTCACATTTTTCCTCGTGTAAACCGTATTTTATTGAAGCGCCGTCCTCGATCTTCCTTTCCGTAAACCGTTCTCTGGACGATGAATTTCTTTAAACGGAAAATTACTTCGCTTTTCTTTTACTCTCGAAGGGATTCAGCTCGAGAAAAGTTCGTTTAAGATCACTTTTGTCGCGGCCACTTTGTTGTGAATAGAAAGACCGCAATCTGTCGTGGAGATGTGTTTCAGTAATATTGTTTGCAACTTCACGCAGTATATTCATTTTCATCATCTTATAAACTGCGGAACAGGGGAAGACTTTCTTGCATAAATTACGTCTCCTTTGCTAGAAGTATTATCTCTTTAATCGTCACGCAATAAGCGAAACATGATTTCTTAATTTAAAGTGAAAACTGTAATTGAAAGTTCTCTCGGACGAATTATTGTACCGGGACCTTTTATGCCACTATTTCTGAGGCGTATATGAGAAATACTGAAGATTCTCCTTTCGAATTGCGCACTCGAGCGAATAAATATGCGAAGGCCAAATGTAAAATTTCCATCATAACTGCTTCCCATTAATCTAAAATCATTCTGCAGGCGAATCCTTTATCGGTGTGTATTACACTTTATCGGTACGTATTAGGTTGCTAATTCTACAGAAATCGGAATAATTGCATTCTACGGTATTCAGATTACCGGGGGCTCTCTTCGCAGCGATCCCCAGGAGCTTTGCACATTTATCAGAGCGCTCCGGCGCGCGGCCTGTATCGAGCATCGAAATTCGGGCTGACGTTGCAGCAGTTCCGCAGAAACTTTACCGAATCCTATGATCATCCTGAGATCGATCCTTCGGTAGCTTTAGCTATTATTCAGCGGTTTGATCGTCCACTATTTTACTTTCTGTGTGAGAATTTGCTAGACCTTCGATATTTCGCTTTGAACCGTCTTGGATTTCAAAAAAGTCCGGGTGTCTGGGTGTCCACAAATTGTCTCAATCACAAACGAGTCCACTATTTATGATCGTACAATTAATTAGGTTCATATGAATTTTTGATTTCGGCGCAAGGTTCGATCAATTTAACACAAACAGCAAATGTGCAACTATTTAAACATGTATCTTGACGTTTCGATCCCTATGTGGATCATTTTCATAAAGAACATATATTGCGTCTAAAAAAATGCAAAAGAATTATAATATGGCAAATAAAATTAAAAACACAGCCAGGTCAATAAACAGAATCAACAAAATTAACGTACTTACGATGTGTTAGCCTCAAAAATATAAGAGCGTGAAATGTCGTGCCGAAATCATAAATTCATATTCACTTTCCGATCGAGAAACAAACTTCACGTTTATTAATTAGGTTCCCTTGGAAAAAAAATTCATTAAAGGTACCAATTACAAGCATTGGATAAAATAACTCGAATAATTCCATTCCCGCGGTAATTCAAGGTTTATCACCTACCGAAAGAGTCGTGCTGTAATTTGTAGGGTTAAAGAGTTTTAAAGAGCGAAGTTTTAAAGTGCACGAAGTTTCAAAGAGCTACCGTAGATCGTCTTCTTTAACCCTTCCAAGGCTATCGGCGTAAATAAAGACTGTTCATTAAAACTTGGTACACATTTCAACCGTATGGAAATGCTGTTTTACTATTTTTATCTAGCACACGCTCCTGCCATGCTTTTCATTTGCACAGTTATTCCCGGCATAATTAAAAGAATTACATCAAGGTGTCTAAAATACTATCTCGAAATTGTTGCAGCCAGTAATATCGTTTAAAAAGTTTGTTTTCGTTAAGTTACTATTTTGCAACGGGGCACATCGCTACGAATCAGAAATTTCACGATCCACTGCAAACTTATACCGATTTGTAATCGCGGAGGATATTTGTGGACAGCCAGTACTTGAACGAGGACGAGTACAGCGTCGCTCGAATACGATTAAAGAGTTTCAATTTTCTAGTGAATTTTCCCCGGGCGCGGGTTCTATAAATATTCAATGTCTGATAGCATCTCCGTTGGTTCCGCGCGGAAAGACCGTCTTCGGGAAACGGTATAATCCGAAAGAGTCCTCGAATTTCGTTGTTGCTTCGTCGGAACGCTGTCGAAATCCAATTCCAGAACGGCGAAGGGTAGTTCCGTCATCGTTCCACCTGGTTCCCGCAGTAGACGGCTCTATTGTTTTAACAATTACGACGTTTCTCGCCGCTGGTAACGAGCAGTCGGCGCCCGAGGATTCTAACGAGGCTGGGAATTAAAATCGTTCAAAGGTTCCCGCCCCGGACACGGCCCCGCAAAACGGAGAGAAACGGCCAGGTGTGCTGCAGGTAAGGTGTGCTCTTGCCGGCCCTTTGAGCTGGAAATTGACGCAGTCTCATGGACCTGGCGGATGCAGCTAACCCGCCCTCGTAAGAGAAACATTCTCCTCACGGGAAACTGTCCAATTGCTTCTCTGCTATCCGACACGAATTTACCAGGACGCTCTAAAATTTCTAACACCGTTCTTGACGCGACTTAATAGAATTCCTTTTGGGAGAACGCGATTACGGTATTCTTTGTAATTTACTTTATCTGCCTGTTTTAGATCTCAATTATTCTACCTGGCGCGGTGGTCAGCGATTATTTCATCGTGGTACAAATGTGGAACTGTGATGAACCTGTAGGTGAATGAACTGGGAATTTAAATTGAGCAACACTGAAATAGTTCGCAAGAACTCAGAAAAGTTTAGGGTGAATTGGTGGGAAGATTTGTGGAAGGAAGTACGAGGGAACACGAACAACTAACAAAGAGCAAAAGTTATTGTAGGTATACCGAAAGTTATATTCCGCTGTAATAGCAGACTTTGGGTACTTGGAGATGTAGACAGCCATTAGATGTTCCAAGTTAAGCAACGAGCTTAGTACATACAATGCGGGATGGGTTATTACCGATGGTTTTTCATATTACATCAATTCTTGATTTTAGCTGTCCTTTCAATTGATCTTGGACATCTAAAGGGTTGCTTCAGGGTGAAGGTTAAGAGTTGCTTCAAAGATCAAGGAATTGTGAAAGATTACAAAATAACTTCTCCATGAATCTTAGGCATGTAAATAATGATAAAGAACTTTTAGAAGACCCGTGGGAGTACGAAAAAGCCCCTAAAGATCATAAGGGAGCAAAAAGAATCCATGCTTCCAAGGTTATTGGGAACACTAAGGTCAATAGAAGAAATCACAACATTCCAAGGATTTATTTGATAATATAGAGGTCGTTTCAACTCAAAATTATCCTTTCAAAGGTTTCAGGGATACAAAGGGCGACCAAACCACCATCCCTACTCCTCTCAGAGTGGAAAATATCTTGGAAATATATTATGTATGTAGAAATAGAAGAAGTAAAGAGTCTTTAAAGAGTTGTAGGAATATATGCACGAAGGTTGTAGTACCAAAGGTCTTAGGAATGTAAAGGGCCACAATTCTAACGAGAATAGTAAAAAGGTGTACCAAGGGTCCTCTCAGAATACGGAGCGCCACCATATGCACCTAGGTTATTTGAATTGGAAAGCAAAGACGATACATTATTAAAGGGGACGCGAAATGTTGAAAATATCAAGAGAGCAAGAGAGACTTTTAAAAATGCAAAAGGGCCATGATGTTAGGAACGGAAAAGTGATGTGAAAAAAAAATGTTCCAACGGCTACTATCAAGAATGCAAATGGTAAAAATTTTCGAGCTTCCTAGTAAATAGAAGGGAGTATACTATGAAGAGTATTGTTAGAGAGAAATATGGAAGAGTAGCATTCTCTAGTTTCTCATACATACGTTCCCCTGTATTTCATCAAATTTGAAATAGAATTTCAGTCGAATTACTTTTAGAACTACGCGCGTGTAATTCCTTTTCGTCCCTGGCTGTCTGTGTTCGAGCCCGTGATCGAACAAGCCCGAAGTCAGTACCTACTATTCAGAGGCAAACGACGCGACTGTTAATTGGATCGATAGTATGGTTCAGCCATTGTCGCTTGAAACAGTGGGCCTTCCGTCGATGATGAGTCGGTTCGAATTTCTTCGGGGCTGGTGGGCGTCGAATCGATGGCGGTGTAACCCCAATTACATCGCTACCCCTTCCCGTTACGTTGGCCTCGTTATAATCACGCGCCAATAAACTCGGTTTTGCGATTGTCGTTCGCACCTCGGGGCCGTGATTAAATTATCGCCGGTAATTTCCTGGCAGTTACGCCGCGAGGATCGTCGAACGAGACGTTCGCTGTTTACGCGCGTAATTTCTCGCGTTACGAGCACGCGGCCCGCGTAACACGAGGAATATTCTGTTGAACCGACGAGTCCGGGCAGGATTTTCCTCTCGGAACGTTGCAGTCCCCTGCTTTTGATTTCATTCGCTGCCAAATGGATATTTTACGATGGAGTGGAACCGTGCGGGGAGCGAAGGAGCGCCCTCTCGCCCGACAAAAAGACGCGCTGAAACGACGGACGCGCAAAGCTCGGCAAGTTTAAAATTAATGTTCCGCTGGTAAAAACTGTGGCTTTAAATGCAACGTCACGACGCGATACAAATTACTATTCGTCTCTTATTCGGGTGCTTGTCAGATCCAGGAGGCCTGCGCCTGTAGCTGACCAAGCACACCGGGAAAAAGCGGGATGCGAGCTCGAATATTTTTAGGACGACGCGGCACGGTCTGTAGTTCAATTATCCAGACTATTTTCGGCTAGCTTTTCTACCCGTGAAATGCATTTTAACTGCATGATACTCGAGGATACGTGTAACCCGAGAACCCACGGTTCTCGTCGCCGAGTTGATACATTTTCTGTTCGATGATCGTATTATCACGGTGAAAATCAATATTCAACGTGATTATGGATCGCTTTTTAATCGAATATTCAGTTGAAATAGCCTCGACGATGTTTAACGAAACACTGACGCGTCGTCGCTAGTCGAATAACTGCTTTCAAATTTCACGTTTTCGGATTAACGAAGCTACGAAGTTATACGAATTTTGGAAAATTTGAATGCATTCAGTATTGTAATTTCCATGAAGCAACGCATACAATTCACTCTAATCGGGAGACTAAAGGAAGTAAATGACAATATAACACAACAATCGCATAATGGCAATGACGTATTACAAGAGGTTAACAGAATGATATTTGCAAATGAATGAACGAACGAATGGTATTTGCGTTCCATTGAAATTGTAACCCGAGATCGCTCGGAGCCTCGATCGAAATTGATCCTAGCACGTGACAGACCCGGCATTAGAAGAGACAGCAACGAGATACAGTGGATACACGATTGCTCGCAGTACGTCCAGCGTACACGGATGCGCATAGTTGATTCGTATAGGTACAAATCACGGTAGCGGGACGGAGGTCTGGTGGAGGTGGATCGGGCCAGCTGGTTCTGGGATTGGCAGGGATCCAAGAGAACAAAAATCGTACGGTCCGCAGTCGTCTCGCCGGACGATGCACCGGCGGATGCATGATTTGTGTGCTTTATTAAATCCGATATTGGCCGACTCGGCTAACCTGGTTCCAAGCCATCGGTTATTTCGCGTCGGGAACTACGTCGTCCGGATCATTTTTTCCCCGAATCTGTCGCTTTTCACCGTCTCGAGTATCGCGGCCTGAAAAATCAAGCCGATTCTGCATTCATCGTCTTAAATTCAAGGCACAGAGACATCGACTTCATTTTAACGAGCGCTACATCATGTTCCTTTTACCTAATGTAATTCGATACGATCTAAATTTTTCGGAACGTCCGAGTACCCCAAGGTGAGATAATTTCATACACTGTGAACTTGGTCTGTTTTTGTAAAAACAGCAGCACAATCAGAAAACGTCTACATTTTCTACCAGCTTGAGGATTTATATGAAATTAAGGACCTCCGGCGCATCTCGTTACTCGGTTACATTTCGCGAGAACGCTACGGCATGCCGAGATGCCCTAAACTATAATTAATTTGATGTACCGCTCTGTTAGAGTAGCAACTTTATTTACGAACATTGCTACCCGTTTCATCGTTTTACAGATTTCAACGGAATTCGGACTCGCTGGTTTCTGAACGTTCCCTTGGTCAATTAAATTTCTGAATTATGCCAAGGCATTTAGGGTTATATTGTAGACATACTCAGAAGTTGATCCGATATATCTGTCTTTTAAATTGAAAACTTCATTGAAGAACATTTACACCTCTTTCGTCGTTTGTTCGATTCTAGATGTCTTAGCTGATTAACTTTGTGGATTTTATCATGAAAGAGAAGTTAGACTGACTTTCGTAGATTTTTTTCTTAACGGAAACATCGATTAGAAAAAATTTACCCTTTCGACCGCCTTGAAGACCCGAATCAGGTTGAGGCCCGCCAGCTTCTGGATGTCTTTCTCCGACCATCCTCTCGCCAGCAGCTCCGCGAAGAGCTCCGGGTACTTGCTAACATCCTCCAAGCCCGACGGTGTCCTGAAACACGTGGATCGTAAAGCGTTTTTATGAAAATGTTCGTCGGCCATCTGGGCGTGGACCTGCCACCAGACTAATCGTACGTTCTTGTTATCGGTGAGCGGCCCTGTTTCGCCCTCCGCGGGGCTGTTAAGTGAGTTCACAGCCCATCGGACTAACGGCGGTTCGATAAAGGCGGTTCTCGAGTGGTCGCGCCGTGGAACTGGTTCGCATTATTTACATACATATTTCCGAGCGGTGGAATGAGTTTTTAATGAACCGACGCGGCGGTTAGGATTAAATTAAAAAAGCTGCTTGAAAGTTTTCGGCGGGACCCTGCGAATCCCGTATCGCGGCCGTGTAATTTTGTCCGCGCGTAATTCTTCGCGGGAAATTTAATCTATTATACGTCGGTCGCCGACGAATAATCTTCTTTGCGTACCTTCGTTACTCGCCGTTGCCGTCCGCGTATGTGTACGTGTGTGTACCCGCTCGTTGCAACTTTTTCCGCGAGCTTTGGTCCGCGTCGCGCAAGGGAATTGTGGGTGGAACGTTGACAAGCACAAAAATCCGTTCGTGAAAGAATTTAATGACATTCCGCGTATTCTTCGGCCGAGTTCCTTCAACGAACCTCGCTACTGACGCGCGACGCGGGTCGAAATTACGCGTGCCGGCGTCCGGCGCTTTTTAACGTTTCATTTTCTTGTAAACTCGTTTGCACACGAACAATCCTTGCCGCTGTTGTGCAAGAAACTGTTCGCAATCACTGCTCCCCGTCCCATCCCACCGGCACTGATAACTTCGCCCCATGTTCTCTTGCTCGTTCTTTATTTTCTATTACTCTTTCCAGCGTTCAACAATTTCTATCTCCTACCTTATTGAACACCGATGTCGAAGCTTCCGATTTCTTGTTTACTCTTTACGACGTCATCGCTTTCGCATGTTTTTTTGATATTCAGACCGATTTCACTCGCCAATATGCGACAGCAGCGTTTCAGTTTAAAAGACGGCTCGCTCGATAGAACGTTTAGGGAAATCAAATTACATTCTGATCTTCTTCCGAGAACTATGGAACCTCTCCAGAAATTTATTCGATTGTTAAGGTACAGTAAGTAATATTTCGACTCTTTTAAAAGGACTTTCTTAATTCGTTCGCTACCAGCCGTATATATATTTAATAGAATATTTATAAAGCACATTCTTCACATATTTCACCGTTTTAGAACTCAACAATTTTGTTCAAAACAAAATTCAAAAATTATATATATATATGTGACACATTTTTGGTCAATTTATGAAAACATGTTGAAACACTTTGTGTTTTGATGAAAATTGTTAAATTCTCAAACGGTGAAATATGTGAAGAATGTGCTTTACGAATATGTTTATTTTTATGATCAACCTTCAACATGAATTTTTCAACCTCTTCTTGCCTACTACTTCATTTTTCATAATTCAATTACAATGTATTTTATAATTGTACTCCATTGCACTTTAACTGAATGAAGATCTGAATTATAAATCACAATATAACTGAATTACAATGTAATTCAATTACTTCGTAATTATAATTCCGGAGTAATTCAATTATAATTCTGCACAACTCTAACCTACGCACTGGTCTAAATTCAGTTGTTTTCCTCGACATCGATTTTACACTAAGTATTTCTTAATTTTCTCCCACAAGTTAACACGATAAAACTAGTGACATCGATGATGTCTCGTCCTCTATTTTCGTCGATCCTCAACGCACCATCTACACATACCCCATTTTGAATATTCTCTTGCCTCATCGGATACACGGATGATTAATACGACGACACGTACAATAAGGAGATTTATAGTTCGCGCGAGCATGAACGGACCGCTAGAAAGGCCGGCACGAACGCCTCCATTTTTCTATTCGAGACAAACCGGGCCCGGCGCAAAGTCCACGTACAATGACGAGCTTGTAGGGTGGAGCAGTCGCGGATAAATTATGAGTCTCCTCGGGCGGTTTATCCCTCATTACTTTAATTACTATATAGCGAGCTACCGGGCGAGTAGCGTGAGTTCTATTCTAGACGTCAGAATGCGACTTCGCCTTTCAACGGACCCGGACGACCCACTCGCGCGCGCGCGACGCGAACGGGAAAAGGTGCCACGAGGTCGAGCCCTCCACGTTTTAACAAACTCGTCGTCGGCCGAGCACGGATAACCGGCCGCCGGGATAATGAGAATTAACGACTCCGACGATTTTTATTCGCGATTATTGCGACGCAATTAAGACCGGTTGGCCTCCGCTCTTTTGAATCCGGTGGGTCGATTGATTTGATCCTTCGATACGCTGCACCGTTCCGTTCCGCGAATCCTACGGCACGAGACACGCTGACGAGCATGATTAAGTCTCGCACAGTCCTCGTAAACGCATAAAAGAGTCTCCAGAGAGATTTCACTCATTATCGCTTTATAAATCGCGCTTCACTTGTAATTTCATAGTGGATCAAGGGGTGCTCGAAAAGATCCAACAAAAAATTGAATTCCGTCGGTTAAGAAATTCTTATTCTCCTTCAGTATTTTGTTGTGCGTTTCCTAGATAATATATTTAATAATTTATAATGATATAATATATAATATAATAATTTCCGCGTTAGATAGATTTAAAATTCCTAACAGAATATGTCAAAATCCCTAAAAAATTATGTATCGAAAAATGAAAATTTGGAGCTGGAGATATTCCATATTATACAATATCGACATATTATTTTTTATCAATTGAAATCTTCATTGTAGAACATTTACAACACCTTCATCGTTTGTTCGTTTCTAGATGATTAGATCGACTTTCGTAGAGTTTCTTCTTAACCAGATATTCGGGGCGGAAGCATTAGCCAGCAAGTGCTCTATCGAAAGCTGGGAACAGCATACAATGACAGTGCTCGAGTTCAAGAGACGTGCCCGTAGAAAGCGCGCACGCGGTGTGGCCGGTAGTCGTCGCGTTAATGACGGACACACTCGATTTGGAAATTCCCGAGATTGAAACAACGCTGGTGACCGTCGACGGTCGATCTCTGCTCGCAGTACACAGCTGTATAACTGCCAGTTTCAGCCGCGATGTGACGCGCCATGAATAAGTCTCTAACCGCTCTTGTTGGCCCGACATTGTCAGCAGGTAGCTTTCAACGGTTCTGCAACGCTCGTTGTCGACGGTCCCGCGTCTCTGACGCTCGTTATGACGCGTGTAATGAGAACGTCGAAATTCAGACTGATCCCTTTTAACGCTCAACTCGGCCGTCATTCCTCTAATTCGCCGTGAATATCTGGCTGCATCGCGTCAGCCCGACGCACCCGGCCGTATCGCTATTCCCAGCCGTCTGGCTCCCGTCGATTTTAACACCGAGCCATTTATTTGCTTGTTTAACACCTGCGATCCGGCACAACGCGGCCGAACAGTCAGGCTCGCTTTAAATGACGCGCGCATTCGATCGTATAACCCGCAGTCGAGGACACGGTGAACAGTCCCGAATTTTTTCTGGACAGTTCAATTCCCCTTTAACTCTATATAGCTGTGCAGCTCGATTTTCAACTATTCCAATGCTCGACACATCATTTCGACGTCTTCTTTTCTTCGTTTATGTCTGACAATATTCTAAAATGTACGAAGTGCCACAAAAATATATCTACATTTAGTTTTGGCGTGTGCAGCTCGATTTTAAACTATTCTGATGCTCGACACATCATTTCGACGTCTTCTTGTTTTCGTTTATGTCTGAAAATATTCTGAAATGTACAGAGTGACACAAAAATTTATCTACATTTAATTTTGGCGTGTGCAGCTCGATTTTTAACTATTCTAATGCTCGACACATCATTTCGACGTCTTCTTTTCTTCGTTTATGTCTGAAAATATTCTAAAATGTACAAAGTGCCACAAAAATATATCTACATTTAGTTTTGGCGTGTGCAGCTCGATTTTAAACTATTCTGATGCTCGACACATCATTTCGACGTCTTCTTTTTTTCGTTTATGTCTGAAAATATTCTAAAATGTACAAAGTGCCACAAAAATATATCTACATTTAGTTTTGGCGATCCTCCCACAGGGGAGGATGCTGCACCTCGGAGTTCCCTCCATATCAGCTACGCCGGCTTGGTTATTCTGGCCATTCCCTAATTTCACAGTGAACGGAGTCTGCCCTTCATGGAGTTTCTTCTATTTTTTATTGGCCTCGTTGGCCGGATATTTGGTTTGGGCCAGAGTTGGGCGCGCGCGCAGTATTTAAATACAAAAGTATCTAAATCCGGATTCAACTAAAAGATAAGTAACTATTATTCCTGATTCAAAAGTATCTTGTACCTGACTTTTAATTAGATATTTTTGTATCCGAAGCTACGGATACATTTGTAACTAGTATCTGTATCTGATTCACAGATACTAGTTACAAATGTATCCGTTACTTCAGATACAAAAGTATCTAATTAAACGTCGAATACTAGATACTTTCGTATCTAAATATTCGAGTACCTAATTAAAAATTTTGTATCTATTATTTGTGATCCGAAATTTGCATCTTGCCCAACTCTGGTTTGGGCACCTCCCTCGTCATTTCCAATCCACCATACCCTCCCTCTCTCCTCCTCTCCATCATCCTCCTCACTCTCCTCCGTCGCATCCCTTTCGTGCACGCCTGCTCGCCGGTTGTAAATCTATTTACACGAAGATCGAGGTACCTAAACCGGGCGAAGGGATTTCAGGATGAAAGTAGAGCCTGTTATCGTTGCTTTCGTCGAGGCTTCTTCCGCCGATGGGCCGGCAATCCGCGCGGGAGCGAATATCAATTACGCGAGCCGCGGGCGACCTGCAATACGACCGAGGCGAGCAGGTTCGCGGGATATCGCGCGTGATAAAATATCGCCGGTAGAAAATTGGGCCGAGCAGATTTATTGGCGGCGTTCGAACCGAAGTTGCCGGGGCACTATGTTCCCGAGAGCCGCTCGGCGTGGTCACCGCGTTGTTCCAATTGGCGAAATTCCCGTTCCGGTCTCCGGTTCTCCTCCCGTGCTGAGAATTGTCATCGCGCCCGTGGGATCCGCGGGAACACGGATAAGTCCGTGACGAAAACACAGCGAATTCCCCATAGGGGAACGAGGAAATAGAAGGGAATTGAGAAGACTCCATTCGATCTGAACAGCGGAACCGCATCATCGTCTTTCTCTGTTCTCGGGGCATTGAATGAGCGCGGCTCCCGTCGAAACCGAAAATCCGATTCCCACGCGAAGACACGTCTCGTCCAACACCGTTGACAGTGATTTATAGGCGCGGAATGAAAGCCAGCGGGTGGAAAAACCACCAAGAAACGTTCGGGAGGATCGATACTCGGAGGAAACTCAACTCGGGGCAGCCGAAGAAGGGACACGACGGGGGTTCTAAGCTTTTCCCGCCTTTTTCAGCCCTCGGCGTCGGGGCTGATTACGTCGCGGGATCATCGGACGGGATAATTGATGGTAATTATCGGTCCGGCGAGGTGCGGCGCTTCTGCAGCAGTTCTACCGCATTTATTTTCCATTGATGCTGTCTAGACGGGAAATGGAAACTTGGAGATACTTTGGGGAGCTTCGAGGCTTGTATCGATATCGACGACGGCCTCTTTGGACACTCCCGTCGCTCGATCTTCGGGGAATCGAATGTAGGTTGCAGTTTTCCTATTTGGAACAGCTGTCGATGCTTCTTGGTCTGGGGTGCATAATGCATACTCCGGTGGAAATGGTTTTGCATCCAGTAAATGTATTTTCATTTTAATTTTCGAGGCAGCGGGAACGTTCATAAAACTTCTTTATTTCTTTTGGAAAGTGTTGATTTCATAAAAATACTTATACTAGTTTATCTATATTATCTATATATATTATACATATATAATTATTGATATAATAATTAATAATATATAATAATAAACATTATATATAATATATATAAGTACTTTATATAAGTATATTTGTAATAATTATATATTATTATATAAGTACCTAATATATATATAAATATGTAATATAGATAAACCAGCATAAGTATTAATTTATGAAATCAACACTTTCCAAAAGAAATAAAGAAATATTTATGAACGTTCTCGCTATCTCGAAAATTAAAATGAAAATACATTTACTGGATGCATATATGTATATATTTTTAACTTCCCGATTCTATAGGGAAGTTATTGTAATTATGATTTTTACGCACGTCAATCCAGCAATCGATAAGTTGATAGATCTTTAGCCGTCAATTTCACCGTTCCAGAAACTTTATCGCGTTAGCTGTCCAAATGATCCCGAAAAAGAGTCTCTGCAGCGAACAGCGATTAATCGCCTAACGAAGTATTTACCGAAACGCGTCAAAAACGGTTCGGGGCCGGGATATCTTTGATGTTTCTAGTTGTCTAGCCGGTTTCAGCATGGTAACCGCGGCGGGGGATTGCGAAGGTGCAGCTAATTACCCCATTAGACTAACGATTGCTCGGAGGTTGACCGCAAGCACGACATCCTCGTTACCGGAGCTCGCCGTCGGATGAATTTTAATTGCATCCGGAAGTTTGTTGCGCGTAGTTCGCCGATCGACCGTCAACGGGAAGCTTCTTGGTTCTACATGGAACTCACATTTCCGGCTCTAGAAAAGCTCGAGAGCTCGATGCCTTCCTCCCCCTCCTCTCCTTACGTTTTCACCGAGTATCGATGGAATCGGGTCTCTCTCGCCGGGTACAGGACAGCCAAGGTACTCGATGCGGGTACTTGACAGTGATTTATAGCGACGCGGCCGAGCCGAACGCGGAGGGCGGCATAAAAAAACCGTAATACGGAATTTCCATAAAAATGTACGGGTCCGGGAACGTAGATCGAAAATAGTGAGCGGGGCTTTAAGGGAACTCGCATCGGAACTCTTTTTCTTTCGCCCTCCTTCTCTATTTTCCCTCGATTTTTTTTTATTCCCGTATATAAATCTTCGAGGAAAACGGGAATAAAAAATCGATCCGGTGGCTTGTTTAAACGAGCCGCCGCGAAATAATGCAACCTCGGCGATTTATGCAGAATCGGGGCACTTTGTACCGCCGCTCGGTTTTAAACACCGCCGTAGATCAAAAATATTACGTTGCCGTGAAAGATGGCTTCGCTTTCCATTAATATGTACAATGCGAATCCAGAATGTTTTGCAGGCAGACCGCGGATCATTGCGCGAAATAGAAGTGCTGACTGAACTGTAAGTGGCACAAGTCAAATATTTTTTTATCAAATAAATAAGCAATAAATGAAAGCTCATTTTTCTCGAAAACTAGACGTCGAAAGAAATTTTTATTTTCCTGTGAATTGTCGTGTATTATATAATTGAATCCTCCAGGGTTAAATGCTCTGCTAATACGAGTTTGAACGTCCTTAAAGGACTCGATCCTAAATCCGTTCCGCTCGAGACTGTTTCGTCCGCGAATATTCTCGACACATTTCTTTCACGTGGATATAATTAAATACGAGTCGGATCTCTCGCTGTTCTCCGTCTGGCCACGGATTATTTGCCGCGGCGAACCGGTTGTTCAAATATCAAGATAAAACGTCCGCGACTTCGTTGACTGGTGTTTGTTCAAAATTAGTTTGCGTTCCCGCGGTTCCGTGATTTTCTACCTAAGAAGACGCGTTTGCTCGCCGCGGAAAAAGTAAATTAACCTCACGATGTCAAACAATCGGTATGACGCAGCTCGCCGTTAACTCGACAATTATCTCGTGGAACTGTTAATCCCTGCCGTGTCGGATCGGGTCGGTAGTTTTTAGCGGCGGGACTCCCGATAGTCGTTAAAATTTTCACGGTTCATTGTTGCCGAATGTTCCGATTTTCCGGTCGAGTTAATGACGTTCTTTTTCCTGTTGAGCACCGTGACGGATGGAAAATGCGCGGAAGATAAATCGTTCTATCTGTTAATTGATCGATCATTGCAAGCGCCGCGCCCCGGGACGCCGCGCATTTATCTTCGCCGATTGCCGGACGCGTTCAATTTTTTCCCATCGAGTTGGCCACTGGCGACAGCGTTTTCGCGCTGGTTTTCCTCGAGTGCGGGAAACGCCGGTCCACGGACTTTCGCCGTCGAAATTCCACGGGTTCCTCCGCGCCACGGTGAAATTTTTAATTTCGGCCTCGGCGCTATTACGAGCTGCCCACGGTGTCGAGGGCGTCCGGTGTCCGGCATGAATCGGACATTGTTTTCATTCCGATGCGAACTTTCCCAGATTCCCCGACGCTACGGGCGTTACTCGACAGACTCGCCTCTTTTCACCCCTCCGGGACAATTACAACGGAGTCATGTCCGCGCGGGAGCACGAATTTTTTAATTCACGCCCGACGGTCAAAGAGCACTGTTGCTACAGAGGGAAAGTGGCTCGGCTACATACCGTTGCTAATTATACGAATTTGTGCGGCGAGATCAAAGCCACGCGGCAGACGAAAGTATTTGTATGGGCCGACCGGTTCGTCATTGAAATCAGGGAAACTCCATCGCGCCGTAAACGCTATGAAACGCTGAACGTGGTTTGTGCTGACAGTACATAACACTCGACGCGGAACGCACTGCAAATTCTTAACACCTTACTGTATGCTGTTCGTGAGACACCTACTCCATTCTGTCTTCATTAAAGAAAACCTCTCTTCCCATTTTTTGTGTACTTCACAATGCTGTTATTACAAAACATACAAATGAATAATCTAATTTTTTCCTCGCAGAAATTTGAGGTTTATTCGCAAAGAAACTGAAAGACGTTCTTCGAGCAGAGTAGAAAATAGCTTCTCCTCGAAGGAACAATGCAGTGTTTTTTATCTTCACAAAAACTCAATTTTTAAGAAGGATTCACTGGATTCGTGGCCGAAGGAGGATCTAAAATTACAATCAGAGTTGTGTTAATGTAATTCAATTGTACATTGTAATTGAATTACGTTGTGTTTTAATCAGATGTGTAATTGTAATACAATATAATTGAAGGTGTGCCGTAGGCACGTCACGAGCAGCTGGTAAATTTATAAATAATAAATTCCTTCTGTTTGAAACCTTCACATGAATTTTTCAACCTCTTATTGCCTACTACTTCATTTTTCATAATTCAATTACAATGTATTTTATAATTACAATGTATTATAAATTACAATTGAATTATGATGTAATCACACTATGTTCGTACGATCATCAATAATAGTTATCGAGGAGGATTGGTATTTTTGGGACTAATATAACTAATAACTGTTTTTAACCAAAAAGTATAAAAATCTGTAGTGTCCAAGGAGTTTCGGAACCCACCTTAATAAACTCTAGGTTTCGTAGCGAAATAAAGAGTTGGAAGCAATGTTAAATAAATATAAAAAAAGTAAAAAAAAATCGATAACAATTAATCATTTTGTTTTTCGATGTTTTTCTTTATATTATGTGCGGATTATCTTAAATTTCATTAATGATTTTTGGTGGTTGTGATAAATATTGAGTTTCTGTACAGCTAAAAAAACTGTTGATTGTTCGTGCAACCAGCTAATATTTTCGTTGGCATTAACGACGGAATCAGGAAATTTCTCGAACAAATAGCGGAGAACTGGGTAGCCAGGACAATCATTGGAATTCTGCCGCGTGTTTCGCGTCGCGCCGCACCGCACCGGTTCAAGCGACCCTTCACGCCGTGAGAAAGAAATTTCGCCGTCCGGGCTAATAATCGTTCCGTTCGTGGCCGTTCGATTTCCCATAAAACTCCGTGGATATTCGGGCCCGTTCTTTTCTTCCGTTTCGCCTTTTTGTTGCTCGACGTGCAAATGCGCGGTTAGTTGCGTATGCATTGTTTTTCAACCCTTGTGCCCGATCCGCAGCCTCGTATTCTGTCATTCGTCGCCACGCCCGCACGGCCGCGCGTGTTTGTCGCGCGGCTTCGAAAAACCCGACAACTTTTTAGCAGCTGCTGTCCGCGCTCTTTTTCCCTTTGGTTCGCACCCTTTTTTCCCGGGCCCGGCTTAATGGCGACCGCTTCGATTTCAGCCTCGGGCAGGTGTAACGTGTCGCCGTTCCGCAAACAGGGATGAGCATGGTGGTAGAGAGCGGTTCGATTCCTCCCCCATTCTTGTCCGATTGTGTTTTAATAAATATTTTTTTTATCGTCGGAAAGAGAGCGCAGAGATATAGGGAGAAGGGGGTGGGGCGACATAAATTGAACAGAACGCACGCGAACCCGGTGAATTTGCTTTCCGGGAATTTTCTGCTCTCGCTGGTTTATGGTACAATCAGTTCCAACGGGATTTGAATCGGAACACTGGGAACACTGAAGCAGAGTTTAGAGCCGAATTTTTCTTTCAATATTTCCCTCCCGTATATTCAGCTCGCTGATGGCGATTCTAACAGGAATTCAAGCATCCAGCGAGAGAAGATATTAATCTATGAAAACGTTGACGTCACAAATTACCCCGTGGATCACGGCATCTGAGGTTCTTGCAGTATTTAACCTCACGCAGACTCCCGTTCCATCGCATATTAATAACCCTCGCAGGTGGTAGTCGCCCCCGTGCACCCCCGAATTTTGTTACACTTCCCGAAAGTTCCCGGAGACTGTAAATTCTACGTGCGAGCGAGCTAACAGTTTCTTCGCTTCGCAGCACCCCTTTGACGTAACTCCTACCGTCGTCTAACTTGCTATCGCGACCTCACCCTTCGTGCGCGCCTTTCGTCCCTGTATGTGCGAAGCTAATCTAAAAAGGAGCTCTCAGACTGCCGCATCATTTCCGGGAATTATGGAAACAGCGCGGCGATTCGACGGGGAAACTAGGAACATGTAGAATTGAAGAGATACCATAGGGTCTGTAAAATCATTTAGATGAGCCGTGTGGAACCTTAAAAAATCTTTTTTTTATAAAAAGATGATTATTATTCTTTTTATAAAAAGAATGAGTAGAACAAATTGAAAAAAAACACTTCTGTTCATTACTTCTCGAGTGTCTAATAAAATTCCTTTCGAACGTTTCTGGCAAAGTGCAAGGAAAACGGGTCCCATGAAAATCACCGACAATATTTCACCGACTCCAAATTTGACCGACAACGAATTTAACCGACAGCGGATTTGATCGACAACAAAGACCGCCAATGAATCTGAAATTGATGTCGGTTAAATTCGTCGCGGTTAAAGTCGTTGTCGGTCAAATCCGGAGTCGGTGAAAACTGTGTCGGTTAAATTCGTTGTCGGTAAAATCTGGAGTCGGTGAAAAGTTGACGGTGAAAACTGTGTCTGGGAAATCTGTGTCGGTAATTTCCATGGTACCCAGGAAAACAGCCTACTTCGCCTAAATGCCGCGCCATCCGGTGATTAATATAAAGCAAAATGGCGGACGAGTCTGGTTCATCGCGAAGGTCGAACCGCGCTGCCGTTTCCGGGAATAAATTTATCGCTGAACAGCCTTAAAAAAAGAGAGTATCGCGACACGCAGCGGGCGCAATCTCCTCAAAGAAGACGCCGGCAGTTAAGAACTGGCTGCAGCTCGTGGAGTGTGCCGGCCGTCTCCTAGTACGTTTTACTTCCGTCGTATTACGTTTTTTATGGGGCGCTGGTCAACGCTTCGAGCGAGCATAAAGAAAAAAGAAGGCACGGAGTCGTGGAGGGCGAACGCATGCTTTATGGATGTTGCACGGGTGGACCTCGTAAATCGCGCGAGTTAGCTATAGAGAAAACAGAAAAGGCGTCCGAGGAATTACACCGTTCCGCTCCTTTTTCACAGCACTAATTCACCGTGCGTTAGTTAAAGCCCGGGGCTCACTTGTTTGCAAGCGCTCACGCGTATGCGCGTCCCGGAATTTATCGCGAGGCACCGTGTCGCGGTGTAAGCCGACTAAGTATATTTTTATAAGCCGTTTGGATAATACAGCGAGATGCTTGAACACTTACAGGTTGATCCCGTCGTAGCCGGCTCCGATCCCCACGTGGTCGATCCCGGCGATCCTGCGAATGTGATCGATGTGCGCTGTAACAGAATTTTAAGCGCTGTGTTAGGTTTACATTTTGGGTAGATAATTAACACGTTGAGTGCCACGCCAGTCACCGGTGACTGACACCGACCTCTCCGTTCAGGTCGCGTCAGTCACCGGTAACTGACAATATAAAATATGATAATGAAGGTAAAAACTGAACGGCCTGACGGGGAAGTCGCTATAAAACCGCGTGGCACTCAACGTGTTAAGGGAGAATGGGGCGAGGGTGGTCATTCAAACAATAACTATGATGAAATAAAAATATGACGTGACAGATTTATTTAACACTAGGTTTGTTAAAACGAATGCTTTCATTATATTCCCGTTAAAAAATGTTCAGAATTAGACTCGTTCTTCGTCCTCTAGAGTGACTTGGCTAGATGCTAGTTGCGGATGGAGGTGCACATCAGAAAAATGAATTTCCAGACGTGAAAGGTCGTTTTCGCGGAAAATATTCGAGGCGGAACGTCGTCGCAGTCGCATCGGGCATCCATCGAGTCGAACGACATTCGGCGTGCATCCGACGTTTCGCGAGGAGCCGTAACGCAAACAAGAGGATCGCGCGCCTTCCGCGCGTTAAGTGCAACCGTCAGTAACACGCGAAAGGTAAACATGGTGTTATTGACGCTCTGCATCGGATGCACGCTGGAATCGCATCATTCTGGGAACCCGACTCGCGGTCATGGCCGTGTCGAGTTATTATTAACCAGCTCGTAATTGTTGCAGCGTGGCGTGCGACGAGCAACGAGGAGATGGATGGATCCGCTATAATATTGTCAATGAAACGAGTCGGCGCATACGCGCGAATATTGCTCAAATTATTACTGCGATTCACTTTGACGCGCAGCTTCCTGTTAGCTAGCATAATTTTCTCGCCGTGTCCTCTCCCCCCGTCGCGATATTTAAAGCGCGGAAATCGATTGTTACTCGGTTCTGCGGTTTACCAGTCGGCTCTCAGAAAATCCGGATAATGGGACGCCATACGCTTCATACGCGACACATTTTTGCCTAATACATACACTGTAATCGGTCTCGCGATCCCACGAGTTGCGACTCAGCGAGAAAATGTCTGTTCCGCTTTCGAGATGATACAGCTTGGATATCTGATAAGGTCACTCAGCTGTTTAGTCTAACCTAACCCTTTGTATTCAAAGCTATTTCCAAAAACAAGGACGCTCCTCTCGGCCTACTGTTTTTCCATTGTACAGGGTGTCTAAAAATTCCTTCAACATCCGGAAATGGGAGGTTCCTGAGATTATTTAAAGAGACATTTTTCTTTGCAAAAATTGCGTCCGTGACTTTGTTAAGGAGTTATTAATATAGTTATTCAAAGGAAGTTATTAAAAGCCACCTGAAAGCGATCCGAGGAACTTCCCATTTCCAGATATTGAAGGAATTATGAGACACCCTGTATACGATCTCTTTTTAGCCATTTTTTCGGGACAAACAAGTTTAATGATAGGAAAAGTTCGTTGAGTAATAGTACAGCAATATTTAGTGGCTGGGAAAATGTATGTACTTGAAAGCTTTTCCAAAGTACTCTGCAGAAATTGGAGCTTTCTGAGCCCGACCAGAACAAAGATTCGAATTGAACGTAAGCAGGGTTCTAACACTCAAACTATTAAATACAGCAGCGTCATTGGACCAGTTTCAAAGAAGCTTTCAGATCAATCTAGTCCCCAGCACTCAGGGTTCCCGAATCACGCTTGGATCAACATGTTCTTAAAATCGTGACCCATATACGGAGCACGGTAACACGTTAATCCCCATTTTAGCATCTCCGTATAGTTCCAATCATCCCGAAACGTCTCTTACCACCACATAGTTGCGCAACAATAAACCAATCCATATCGTTTACGAGTCACGTTTGCATCGTGCTATTCGCGTCCGAAAAGGAGGTCAGAGAGTCCATTCTTTAGGAGGTCTTGTCTAAATTTGGGCTCGTTATATACAGTCCAATAAAACATGGAACTGTCAACGTAAGGATAAACGGGAGAGTAAAACTTCGAATACGGACGACGTTACGATTTAATCAGATCTCTCGTGATCTGTCCCCCTCCCTTCTTTACCGTTGCCTTATTACTTATTTCAACGACCCTCTTCGCCGTCCAAGTTTCTTTTTTTATCGTCACCGGATATCTCTAGCAACACTTTTGAAATTCAGGGTCGAAGACGAATGTCGAAGAGGAACTGGTTCGGGGAAAAGATACGCGAGAGGGTCGGATTTACATCGGATCGGCCGCCGAATGAAATTCGTAACTCCTGCGAGAGGTGTTCCAGCGTTTTACCGCTTTCTGTCCTGGGCCGTCTGTCGTTCTCGTTTTTCTCGTTTCGGCTCGCTCCCTCCGACGAGCGACGATATTTGCCTCGTGCTCGTCGCATTTGGAATTCCCAGGGCAGGCACCGAGGTTAACACGGGATCGCGCGAAACTGGTAATCCTCGGTTCGGTATTTCACTTTGCGGGGGTGCGAAAATCACCGCGCAAACAAACCCCAGGGACACGGCGGCGTTTCGCCCAGGGAATTTTCCGAATCCCCGAGTCCCGGATCGAACGTTACATCGTGAAGCGTGGCGGGGTTACGCTTGGACACGCTCGCGATCAATCGGATTATTTATTTATTTCAACGCTGACGGCAACCCCGGCTCGAATAAACTGTCGAGAGCCCCGCTAACAAATCCTGCATTATTTGCAACATTAACTGGGTATCAGCAAATTAATCTGTTTGTCCGGTGCGTCTCTTGCGAAACGGAAAAACAGAGCAGTTCCTCAAATTCTCGGATCAACTCGAACGATTTTAGCTTTAATCCTTGAGTGGACCTTCAAAGTATAAAGGATTTTCGTTATTTTGATCGTAAGATTTTTTAAAATTTGGTAGATATGAAATTGATATAATACCTCCTACAATACTTAAATGTTTAGTAATTGGTTAGATACCGACGTATCTCATAATGTAAACAATATTTTAAATAATAGTACAGCAGTTTTTAGCGGCGCCTCAGAGGCGCCTCTCGAGTGTTAAGGGTTATGATAATAAATAAGAACGATTTTATCGGCGCAACGTTTAGATTCGGATTTGAACCATCTGGTGGAACAATCAATATATAATTTTTTTGAAAGAAAATTAAATATAAATTTCAAATAATATAAAATTTTGAATAAAAAATCAATATATAATTTTTTTAATATACGAAAAAATTATAAGAGAATTTCGGGACACCCTGTATATCTGTACCATGTAGCACATAATTTTCTATTTTTATTTAATTAGATGAATTTGAAAGTTCTTGAAACGTGTCTTGAAATAAATATTTCCATATTTCGATCTTATTGTAATCATTGGTTAAGAGACTTGACGTCTCCGTACGAATTCAGTGGTACAAGTCAATCGTAGCTGCTCCAAAGTAGTTGTTCCTTATCGAGCGGAAAAAAGAAGAGCGTGAGCATAGTTGAGCTGAAGGTGGAAGGCAAACAATCCCCGAAGAAATTTGTTAAGAGAAGTTTGACGAGTTTCCTGGGGCCCGCGGAGTATAATTAGCGCGAGTCGCGGAGATCGCGCAATCGTTTAAACGATCAGAGCTGTTTTCCGTCTCGGTTGGTGCACGCTCGAACGAAACTCGAACGGAAATGCGAACAGCGGGGAAAGTGTATCGCGGGAACAGAGGGAAGGTTGGACAGCATGGAGCAAGCAGAAATGCTAAGTTTCGCGTTCACGTTGAATTTCTGAAGTTACCTGGGTTCCCGTCTCATGAATCACAAAGGGCACGCGGATATGAAAGTGCAATTGCCCGTTGCCGCTCCCTGCGCGCTCGCATTCGATGGAGAATACCACTTTCTCTCTCCTTCTCTCTTTCTCTCTCAATACCGCCACTTCCGCTGCCTCTTTTCTGCTGTGAATCTCGGCACGAGAACAGTCTGCCGCATAAATTCGCTTTCGCCTCGAATTTAATTCCGAGCTCGAAAGAAGAACTAAATTCGTAGCGTCAACGGCGTTACCCTAATCTAGCGATTGAAAGTGATCAATGACATACTCATTAATACTGTTACGCCACCGCGTATCAATTCTCCGGTCCCAGCGTCACGTTATGGGATTAAAGCGACATCGAAATAAATTGTCGTTCGGCGTTGGTAAAATACGTTTGTGCACGTTTCACGGTGTATTGATGGATTATAATTAGATGGTAATCATCGTTGGTCGTAATATTAGCGAGGACTGTTTAGAGTGCTGCGCATTCTGGTTATACTGTTGGAACGTGATCTAGCATACGATCGACTAGGTATCTTCACCGATAGACTGCGGATCTCTATGCAAAGTAAATAGAATTTGTCCACATTGGTTGCATGAAATTGGGTTCCCTTACTCGTAGAAGTTCTTATCGCAATAACACGAGGAAGTTGAAAACAGACATTAATTGATTAAAATTTTAATCAAGATGCATTGATTATTTGAAAAATCGACGATTGATTCAATCGATTGATGAAGTTAATCGTAAATCGTTGATCGAGGAAAGAGATCGTCAAAAAATTGAAGATAATTTAATCAATTGCTGTATACACAATATACCTAAATTTAATTTACATTTTTTTCAGTATGCATACAGTTTTGATTCCGCACTTCATTTCGAAATTTTCAGCAGTTAACCATTAATCAATTACCTGATTCGCGATTACAATGTAATCGAAAAGAATGTATTAATTTTTCCTCTTTCGGTTCGTTTCTGATATTTATTGTTTGAAATGAAACTCTCTTTAAAGCACAACGTTCAAGAATATCAAATTATAAGAATCTGCAGTTATGAAACGGTAAGATGCATCATCCACTCCCTCTCGATCATGTACATATGTATATGTATGAACATATTCGGTCGTATATCGCAGGACGAGATTCAGTTGCGACGGAAAATCCTGGTAACGCGTTTGTAATTTTCCCGAGATTCGTCGGGGTGGGAATGTAGAGGTTCTGGAGGGAAGGCGATATATTTGCGAGGGCATCGATTTGCTTCGGCGTGAGGTATCGCCATTTTCTCGTACCCTCGTTCCTAGGAGCTATTAGTCTTCCCGCGGGTTCATTCGCTCGCGATTGCTCTTTATACGCCATTCGTAGGATCCGAACGTACCGGCACGGCGAGAACAAGCTCGGTGTATAAGAAAATTGCCGGTTATCCGGGGATCTTCCCTGCGGTGTCGCGTCCCTTATAGGGAGCGTCCAGGGAACGTTCGGCCTCCAGATACCGAGCGAATGAAAGCCGCGGCTTAGCCGTAGGAAACCATATTAACGGGGAACGGTGGTGGGGATAAAAAAGAACAATTTAGACACGATTCCGGCGTCCCCTTCAATTAGCCTTTATCCTGGAATATGGGACGGCGATAGTGTCGCGGTCAAAGCTACAATACGTGAAACCGAGGCTGAGGGGAGCCCTGATTGGCCCAGAAAAGGGAAAGAATTAGTCGAAGAACTTTATCAAGCTGAACCGGACCTCCCGAATTCCCGCTTCTACACGGGAGCATAAGACCAGAAGCTCCATCGGGTGCTTCTTTACCAGCCACCGTGGTTTTAGCCTAATTTTACCGCGCACGATGAGAAAAAGTGGCCCCGTAAACAGGGATCCCGTTTGACTTTAATCGCGCCGCTTCCGGTTTCAGGTTTTGCGTTTGCCAAAGGGATTACGCTTGTAGAAGGGATTTCTACTGATTGTTTCGAGCTCGAAAAATGGATTTTTCTTTTTCCGGTAGAATTTTTGGCGTGGCAGAGAGAGGATACCGAAGATTAAATAAGGGTAATAAAATATTTCAAGTTAACTCAGAATTGAAGAGTCACTCGAATTATTCAATGGGTTGGTAAGAGTTTGAAAGGTTGATTCAAACTGGAAAAATGGATTTTTCTTTTTCCGGTAGAATTGATAGAATTAGAGGCTAAAAATAATCTGATGTGCGTTGATGGTAGGCTGGAAGGTATTTTTTGGTAAAAGGAGATGACTGGTGGAATATAGGATTTAGGGAAAGGGAAAATTGCAAGAGAGGGCAAATTAAAGACGATGAGCAGGAAAGGAAATGCAAGGATATGATGACCTGAAGGCTGGTGACTTGGGAATAAAGCAGATTTAGGACTTATTTAAAGCATTATTTAAAGAATTTACGAATTTATTTAAAGAAAATAAACTGCGCGTGGAAAAATAACTGTTGGTCGGGTGTGCTAAACTCGGACAGATTTAATGGGTTGATAATAGACAGAAAGGTCGATCTAATGAATTAAACAGAGATAATGAGCTTGTGAAACTTTCAACAGCATCCTAGGCTTCAACTCGTTAATGAATCGTCAAAATGTTGGTGATATTTTAAATTCGTGTTTCATCGAGAAAGTTCCTTCTTTGTCTTTAATTCAGACTTCTTTGCAACTTTCGATCAACGCGATTAATTAAGTTTGTTCTAGGGGTATAATAATGAAGTTGCGAAGAACGAAATCGACCAGCGAGCATACCGTCGGTCATAATTAGAGGACCAAGTTTTACATTAATTAGAGAGTGAAAGGTTGCGACTTTAATCGAACTTATCGAGTCGGTAGATCGATATACTATGTACAGTTATTGCAAATACGTGCTTTAAACTTTTGTAGATTAATACGGTTCCGTATTAATAATAAGTCCACGTATCGATAAGCAAGTTCATAAATATTATAAATTCGTGTTTTATTGCGCAAGAGGTCAGAGGTTTCGCAACTTTGACTCCTGGAAAACACGTGCATAAACTTTTTCCATTATTCCCCTTTATCGATTCCGCCACTCCATTTACTCGAAACTACTGAAGCACGTCATAAAACTATCAATTTCTCGCGTGTAGTCGTTTGCGAAAGTATTTCGACATGCCACGGGGACATAACTCCTCCTAATATATTTCCATAATTACACCGATCGAATATACGTACCGACTCAGTTTTTCTTTTCAATTTATATCATGGAAGATTAATTTACAAACTCGCTGAAAAGCTGTACACGAGAACAACAAATGGAAGGAACTGTAAACTAGAAAACGACGAACGCGTATCCACCGATAAAAGACGTAGCAATAATTCGTTCTGATCGGTTCAAAGTTTCTGCATATTAAAAATTCCACTCGAGATTAATGAAGACATCGAGGATACAACCGATCGATACCGGCTTGTCGATATCGGTAAAATATAACCCGGGCAAAAACATCGAGCTCAGCATTTTGCTGGGCACATTGAAATTCGATGGAAAAAGACCTGAGGAACGTCTACGATTTAATAATCCCGTATCTGGCATGAAAATTGTCTATTTTCCGTGTCTGTCATGTCGAAACTCTTTGGCGGAGAGAGTCTGTCCGGAGGAACTTGCAGAAATTACTGCGTTCTTTCCAGCGAAATGGTGTCCGGTCGTGACATATCGCGAAACGAATTTTTGAAAGTTCTTACCGGCTACGTCCTCCAACGTCGATTTCTCGCCGCAGCTGATAAAATGAGGGTAGAAGGATACCATAACTATACCATCGGTCTGCGCCTGAAACAGAGAAAAACTCCGATGTACAGTGACGCCTTCGCAACTGTCACAGATTCGGAAGGTGGCTGCGACACGAATCTGCGACGGAGTGGAGCTTCTCCCATCTATCGAGGAATTGGGTGAGAAACGTTCACGGAAAATGAGATACGGACACCACTTTTGTTCACTTTTTTCTAAGGAAAAGAGGAAGCAGGTTAACCGAGACCTGGTTGGTCTTGGATGTCTGGCACTTCTTGATAACATTATAATAATCTTGGGCGACAAACAGTAAATTATTTTCCTTTAATGACATTTCTACGACGCCAAAATCTCTATCATAAGGTAAAAGCGAATGTACTGATATTAAGAATACATGGTCTATGATTTCCATATTATGTTCAATAGTTCGGACAATTTTTAGCCATGTTTAAGCTACTTTAATATTTTTACTGGAGGCTACTACCTTAACATCAAACAACTGGCAAATGGACTTAGGCCACTTTCAAAATAAAAATTTGTATCATTCTATTGACCAGCTTTTTATAAAATCTTTATGATTTTAAATATATTAGTTACAATTTATGCTTCAGAATGAACAAACAACGTAGAAATGTAAATATTAAAATTGCTAGCTCAATTTTTCTTGAAAATGGACTTAGTCCACTTTCAACATAAACGGCTCAATGGTAAGATGAAAAATATAAAACCGACTATTTGAACGTCAGTGGTAAATTTAGTAATTTTTTTTAGTTTACTTAGACTTTGTCTAAGGTTAAATTTAACATGTTAGAAAATGAATGATTGCGGGGATGCTAATAACTCACCAAACGTCGCAGCGCGTGGTCAGGCACATTTCGCGAGGAATTGCAAAGAGCGTGGGCGCTGCTGTGGCTGAAGATCACTGGTGCTCTCGAAGTCCTCATGGCGACCAGCATCGTGGGCACGGCGACGTGCGACAGGTCCACCATCATTCCGAGACGATTCATCTCGAGGACGACGCTCTAGAAATGTTCGACGATTTTGATGAATCTCAAGAACGTATTTTACCGCCTTGGGTAGCTGGAGAGAGGGCTTGATGTGTAATAAAGGAT
This sequence comes from Lasioglossum vierecki, assembly GCA_028455595.1. Lineage (NCBI taxonomy): Eukaryota > Metazoa > Arthropoda > Insecta > Hymenoptera > Halictidae > Lasioglossum > Lasioglossum vierecki. Next base: position 30,539,400 of record CM052335.1, read on the forward strand.
CTGTGAGTTTCTTGAATAGGTGATGAGAGTTTTAGAAGTCTGTATGTACCAAGGAGCAGCGAACGACACAGCAAAAGTGGTTCTAGGTACAACAAAAGTAATTATAGCGCACTGGTTCGATGAATTTAATTGAAAGTAATTTCAGTCTTGGTTTAGACCCTTTCCAAGAAAATAGTGATTGCGTCTGTGAATTATTAAAAAACAAAAGGTGAATTTAATAATTCACAGACGTAATCACTATTTTCTTGAAAAGTGTCTAAACCAAGACCGAAACGTCGAAATTAATATATTGCAAAATTGCTTTCAGTTAAATTGATCGAACCAGTGTGCCAATAACATCAATTTTGTTTAAACATACGATCAAACAAAAAGAAAAGTTATAATTATAATATAGTCTGTAAAGTGAGAGAGCTCGTCAAGGGTTGATTCGTTGTACGGTAATACCAGTTAAGCAACGTAAGTAAATTTCTTCGGATTTTCTCAATTCATATGTATGATGTTTTCCAATTGGTCAGTGGTCGGTTTCTTGGATATCCAAATGGTTTTTTCAGAGTGTAAAGAGGAGACAATTAATTGAATATTTAAACTATCGTTATTCCAAGAGGTCTCAGAATACAAACGCAATCACACTTTCTAAATAAGCAAAATATCAGCGTACGAACAATCGAAACCGAGAGAATTTTCTGCTCTCCAAGAGAGCTCGAAATTGAGGGACATTTCTATGTAAAGCAGTTCGAGAAAGAAATTCATGCTGATGGTTCTCACCGAGCTCAATAATCCCGGATTAACAGGGCTTATAACGATTCTTCCTCGAAAGAAAGCGCCGATAAGAATGGAGGATTCTTTCGTAGATCGGCCGATACCCATTCGTTACGTCGATGCAGTTTCTTCGTGCGAAGTCAAACGGGATTCGGCCGGATCCTTTCTATCAAGGAGGAAAGAAGTGTTTCTGCTCTTTGAAGACGAGAAAGGTGGCTTCGCTTGGTTCGCAGCGATCTCACGCGTGATTCGTGACACTTATTGCCGGCGTCGTTCAATCAGATTGAAAGTCACGGTAGACAGACGGTTCTCTGAGCCTGTCTGTTTGCGAGGAATTCCGAATTCCGACAGAACCCGGAGGGCTCTCTCGTGCGCGACGCTTGGCGAATTTTTAGAGAAATGCTAATGCTCTCCTCCCGGTGGATTTTTCGTTCCTCGCTGAAACGGTATATTTAGGGATATAAAGGTAACGACAGATGTATCGAGTTCGAGAGAGCAGTTTCGCGGAAATCGAGTCCAGAAACCTGTATTTCGCTCGGATAAGAGATTTCCGATAGGTCCTGCCGAGAGAGCGAGAGAGAGAGAGCTAGCTGGTATGCCGTCGCGACGTGAAATATCGTTCTTGATGTCTGCCGTCAGGCTTCCGCGATACGGCTGCTAATATAAAATTCGATTTCACCGTTGTCACTTGTCATTTCGCTGGAACAAAACAACCCCCGACTGCTCGGCCCACCCTTCTCCTGCTGGAACATTGCATCGTCGCGTTGTGTTCGCGGTGTTAAACACTGTGCGCGGCCAAATTAGTCGGCTACCGAATGTAGGGAGACAAGTTTCACGAACTAATTTGTCAAAGTTGGAATTGGAAAAAATTCCTCCACCGTATTACGGTCCTTTTCCGTGGCACAGGAGAGGCGAATCTCATCAAACTTTATTAGACTTTTCATATCTGACTCTATTAGTCCGCAGTTACCTGACGTTCAGCGATATGCTGCCTATTAAAAATATTTTTGGTTCTTCGCTTTTGTTTCAGAATTTCAAGGAAGTGCAACGTATTTGGGACACTCCGTAGATTCTCGAGTGTAAAAGGAATTAATTTAGCAGCGCTTCGATCAGTTTCTACAACAATTCTAGCAAAGTTTGAAGCATACCCAAACGTGTCGATTCGGATTGGAATCTTATTGCTCGAAGCCACGTTTTGCTATTTAAATGTTTAATAGTTCTTCAGGCAACTCCTGCTCGAATAAACTGTCCGGCGCCCCGCTAACAAATCCTGCATTATTTGCAACATTAACTGGGTATCAGCAAGTTAATGTGTTTGTCCGGTGCGTCTCTTGGCGAAACGGAAAAACAGAGCGAATCCTCAACGCTCGGATCTATTCGAGCGATTTTAGCTTTAATCCTTGAGTGGACCTTCAAAGTATAAAGGATTTTCGTTATTTCGATCGTAAATATTAAGATAATAAATGAGAATGATTTTATCGGAGCAAGGTTCGATCATATTCTACGTAACAATAGCTAATTCGTAAGATTACCCAAACGGTTTAGATTTGTGGTGGAATCATCTGGTTCGAGACCAACGTTTGCTGTTAAATGGATTTTCGTTATGTCGATCGTATATATTAAGTTAATAATTGGAAATGATTTTATCGGCGCAAGGTTCGATCATAGTCTACACAACACTAGCTAATTTGTAAGATTACCCAAACGTTTAGGTTCGGATTTGAATCATTTGGTTCGAGACCACGTTTGCTACTAAAATGTTTAATAGTAGAGGAAAAGAAAGGTGGTGTTTCATCCTAGACCCGCTAGAGGACTCATCGGTAAGGCTATCTAGTGAGCCCTGCCTTAGACACGGGATGTTCGAGTGTCTTCGAAGCGTCGAGCAGTTGAAAAATCGCGTCGCGTCGTATCGGTGAGTGAAGGGACAGGTACTGCACGATATCAAGGGTGCGCAAGAAATTCTCGTTAAGGACATTTCTGAGAGTGACGCTTCCGGATCGTGCTCACGGTGGAACAATCGCTAATGACAACGTCACGCGAACAATTCATTTCGCGACGACCCTGGGGTCCCCCCGGAAACAGAGTTATCGTTCGCATTCCAAGAGCATTCCTTCTTCCTGAAGCGCGCTGCATCCATTAAACAGGAGATGCTTTGTTAAATCAGCACCATCACGGACCGAATCCCGACCTATTCCTTTCAAGATTCCAGTTTACCTCGATGCTTCTCGGTCATCGTTCTCGTTTCCCGTTCTCGTTCGCACGGAGAACTCGTTTTCCCGAGACATCCGAGGGGGGTGCGACGGGGTGTGGTTCTTTACATCGACGACAGTCGTCGAACGATAATACGTGTCCTTGCGTTCGAAGGAAATTAGCCGGAGGACGAATTTATCGCTAACTACGCCGGCCATTATCACGAAATTAGCGAAGTTGCTGTACCTTTTGGTAAAGCAGTCCTCGTTAACGGGGTTGGGACAGTTATCCCATGAATTCCTCCATACTATCTTCGGGATAGCATCCGCCGAACGGAAATGCTTCGTTAATGTAACAACGTGATAAACTTCATTGTTCGAAGTTGCGACCTGTTCAAGCTGGTTTCTTCTAATTTTTATGCGAGGACGTGAATGAAATGCCAAGTTATCACATTTTTAAAGACCCGTTTCTAGTACGTAAGAATGTTTATGTCGGTGAAACGAAGTCCTTTACTTTGCTGTTTATAAAATCGTGTACAGAGTAGAGCTGTGACTAATGCGATACCCGGGTACCCGTGAGATACCCGGGTAAACAAAAATTACCCGAGTAAAAGCAGACGATTTTAATAAATATAAATTAATATATCAACGTTCTTTCAATTTCATTATTGTTTTAAATTGCACAAAATCATTTATGGCTTATGTCTTATGAGATACGCGGGTAGTTTTGCTCTACTTAGTGCAACTCAGGGTAACTCGGGTACCCGGGTATGTCATGTACCCGGAGAATATGAAGGAACGCACGCGTGTTCCTTAATCGCTTTGCTCGATTAAAAGGAGATAAAGCGAGCCGAGGAGCGAGTGTAACTCGGCAGGGATCAGTTGAAAGCCGTTTGTTGTTAATGGAAGCCGCGTGAATGGAATGGGAGGGCCAAAAGAATTCCGCAGCACAGTCAGACACGTGCAAGTGACGCGGGATGCGAATGCTCAGCGTTCGCCTTGAAACCGGGGGCGGCGGCTGTTTCCTCAAAGCTCCGCCGGAGTCTCTCGACTTTTTCCTTGTCGAGGACTTTTCTTCAATTATTCGTGCAATTTATCATGCCTGCGATAATTTCGTTGCGCCCGCCCCATTCCGTTTCCTTGCGACTTTGCGGCGGCTCGGCATGCAAGAGACGACTCGTCTTCAAGACCGAGACGGTTCAAGCTGTTCCGCTGCTGTCAGCTTCGCGATACAGAATTTCTGGAAAGCGGCCGCCAAAGGAGAGCCCCCAGGCTGAAACTTTTATCATTATACAGGATCGGGACACCTAGATCCTTAAGAGCAGACGGAGAAGCTCGTCTTACCTGTGCTCAAGTCAACTTTGTGTACCCGTCTTTTTCGCGGATACTCTCCGAGACAGTGGCACCAAGTTTTACCTTACACCGTTTGCTCTCGGAAATATCGAGACCACTTGAAAATATCGTTTCAAATTGAAAATGTCCATTTTTCAAAAAGATATGAATAATAGAAAAGTAATACAAAATACTAGAAAAGTGTTCTTTTAATTTTAGCACCTTTCATTTTTAAGAAAGTCAATCCTCGAATTTCATTTTGTTCTAATTACAGAATTATTATTACGTCTATTAGAGGAACGAGAACGCGTTTGACTCACAGGTAGAGTTAACAAACAAGAGGGAATATAAAAGTAAGAAGGATGTGAGCAGAAAGTACAGAATGTTCAGTTTCAACTGACTCTTAACCTGAAGCATGCTTAAATGTCGATGGAATAAAGTTAAGTAATAGCACAAAGTGCTCCGCGTTGCTCCTCCGAATATTACTTCGTGTAATATTACTATGTGACTATATAGAGCAATGTACGTAGACTTCGTTTCGACCTTTGTTCTTTCACCCAGATTTCCAAAGTCGTATTTTAACTTATTTCTATTCCCTTCTATACTTTGATTACTCTCTATAATAAAATTCATGATTCAGAAAATAGAATTACTGAAAATATAATTTCTGTTATTCTTGATTTTTGTCTTATTTTTAGCTGTCTATCTCCTCATTTTGTACCATGAATTTTGGCCCACGCTGTACATCTGAATTTCCTGAAAAATGCACACGAGTCAAAGAGTTCTACTTATCTAAATAAGCTAATTGTCGCGAATACGACACTCTCGGCGACAGACGGCGATAATAAAGAAAATGGTCGAGCATTCCTCATCGAAATACTTTTCCCGGAATGGACCTCGCGATTCTTTTGATCTCGCGAGAAGAGATTGCCGCGAGAACGCGCAAAGAGATGTTTAACGAATGAGGAGTGGCGTAGAAAGGGCAAAGGAGTTAGGCACACGACGTAGATTCCCTCTTTCACGATGGGCAGGAAATTTCATCTTCCATAAGTCAGAGGATGGTTAGATTTTTCTCCCATTGAAGGAATCCACCCTTGTGTGTTCGGTGGTTAAGGTGGCGTAACAACGTGTAGACGGTCCTATTCTCCGACAGGATGACAAATTGGCCTCGTCCTTCCACTTTGAAACGCACTCTTTCCTTGTATCAGGGATACGGTTCTTTCATTTATTGCTGGCCGGGTTCATTAAACCGGTTTCTGCTATATTGTTCGGCCCGGGATGTTAGATTACGTTTCATGCGAATGACATCTTCCATTTGTTAACGTCGCGGGCTGCCGACTTGCACCGATTGCAATACGCTAGTTCGACTTTGCTACGTGGTCCTTACGCGTGCGGAATCCTCGGGAACGTTCGATTTATTCAACGGTCTTATCTCCTACCGATAGTATTCCCGTCGTCTGAATTGTTCAAAGCATCTCTTAACTCGTCCGACTGTCGTATTCCGAGTAAAAATGTATCGACCTCTATGCATATGTCTTAAATCTAATAGTTAAGAAGATATTATCGAAACAATTTTCTTTCTTCTTTGGATAATATCTGGTTAACTATTAGTTTTAGGACATACACGAAGGTCAACACTTTTGTACTCTAAATTTGATACTCGATCGATCTATGGTATATCAAATGGGACATTCCATTTTAAATTAGAAATGAAGTGGATCTTATTATATCCTTTACGCGTCCACCCACAAAATGATATGTACTAACATCAGATTAATGCCCCCTCGAACCAAGCAAGTTCCATCTGATGCATTTCTTCCTAACACTAATGACAACCGAGTTATTCAGGTGGCTTATTTCTGGTGCCTCAATAGACGCCTAATCCTAGCCTGTTTAGCACCTTCTAACAATCGATGGTTTTATTCTCTCAATAAAAGTTCACAATCATCGTTCATAATTATCCTCAGACTAATGAGTCCTCTCGAACAAGGGGGCGTAGTACATCCTTCTGACATTGTTGCTTTAAATTGTAGCTTCAAAATCACGAAGAGACTGTGTGCAAGAGTTCGATGTCTGTGCGAGCTAATACACCGAGCAGCTCGGTCTCGCACAAATCATACACGAACTCTAATACACGATCTAACTACTTTGACGACCCGGAGCGTTGCCGAGATGAAGTCAACAAGCTGGTCTCATCTGCCGGGTTAGAAGTCCAGACGAAAGTTCCCGGCGCTATAGCGGCTAGTGTCCTTTGTTCGGAAGTTGCCGGACGGGGCAGATGGTCGGGCGATATATAAAACAAAGCGGCTTTTGTCTTTTTACGCCGGCGGAGAAAGGAGGGCGAGGACTCGTCAGGACTTTTGATCGAGGCTCGGAGTAGTCGTCAGCCGCCACTTGTCCATCCGGCCCAATCCTGTTCCTCGCAGACGACGGCGGCGAAAACTTCTCCGCACCTCTGTCCAAGAGCCAAGCTGCCAGCGTTATCGGGCAACAGTTCACCAGCCCTCCCCCGCGAAACTGTCGATGCTCGGCCCGCCTATTTAGCCGGGGAACTTTCGGAAACAAGCTGGCAGCTGGCCTCAAAAGGCCGGCCCGGCCATTCCGCGGACCGTTCCTGCGGAACTTATCGGTCAGATGCGGCCGGGTGTCGAGAACTTGGTATTACTCGGCGTTCCGCGACGAAACGACTCCTCGTCGACCGGTCCTATAAACTCTTCGTTGCTCCTCGGCCACGAAGAATCGATGCGACACATCAGAATCGAGCACACCGCCCATCTGCGCGAATCATTTCACCCTTTCCAACGACGAATCGATAAATTTTTGCGAAACCTTCGCATCGAGGTCATTTTCAAATCACTGTACAGTCGGGGACAAAATTGAGTGAACACCCAGTACGTGTATAGTGGCGTTTCCACCTAATTTTTATTTATAACACTTTGACACTTTGAAACTCTTTGAAATAGGATAAATAAAAAATTTCCAATTTTATTAACCCTTTGCCGTACTATTTTCTTTACAGTCACAGTGATTAGAACGTCTTTATTCCGAAAAATGTCAAGAGAAGAGAAAATTGATATTTTTATTATGACTACGTTTATTTAAATGCTTAAATATTGATTACAAACGAAACTTTCATTTCATCTAAAAAAAAGGCATAACTGGATGTACCTAGAACACATTTTCGTGAAGCAAAGAAAATTCGACTTTTCCAGAGCGACGCAGCAGAGTGACGAAATTTAATCGAGTTACCGACCCTTCGCCGGAAGCTTCAGCACTTTCGGCCTTGGTGCTCCCGCCGATGGAAAAGTTTCCAATGGACGTCGTTCGGTTATAGTGAGGGATGATTCGGAAGACAGTATGAAAGGTGGAGTAATGGGTTTCCACTGTGGCGACTGGTTTTTTGAAAGTTTCAAGCTTTCGAATTGTCTAGTTGTACGTCAAACGATAAAATAACCAACAAACAAAAACCACTAATTTGTATTCCGCGCGAAGATTTTCGAGAATTTAATTTCATTAAATGCAATCGTAATTTAAATCTGTATAAATAAAAATTAAATGCTGTTCGTTGGTAAGCGCATCACTTGAGAACGACTGGATCGATTTGGCTAATTTTTTTAAAGAAATGTTCGTAATAGTCCGAGTATCCATGGCCACAATCTTTAATATTTATTTTTACTTAGTTTCCACATTATCAATAGCGTTTCAAAAATTTACAAAACGATCACAAATTAACTTATTGAAGTTCGTATAGGACAACGTCTGTTGGGTTAGCTAGTTATTAATAAATCTTTCTTCGAGTTATTAGACCCGATTCGCGAGAAATTTTTGAAAAAATGCACATTGCGTTTAACGCCATGAATAATTAAGGAGGTTAATTACTTCGTTTTGTTCAACGTCTGCTGCGTTGGGGTAGAATGTATGGCTTCCGTAAATACATAATACGAGAACCGATCGAATCCGCTTTGAACTCTCGAACGAATTAATTTCGAATAGGATGGAGAAAAAAAGCGAAAGTTAGCTTGCTGTAAAGAAGTATTGCTTGTAAGTTCTTACATTTTAAGCAGATAGCCGCGTACACAGGATCAATATTTTCCTTTCGCTCGTGCCATGGAATTCTACTACTACCGGCTTGTATTTACTTCCGGTACGTCAGTACGTACATATAATGCGGCGAACCACTCGATGTAACTTCCAACTAGCTTTTCCTTCCGTTAGTCTAGATTAACGTCTGTTTAGTATGCAAATGCCTCGAGTGCAGCGTCGTGGCGGAATACCATTCGCGTTTCTCGATAGCTGCGTACTCTTTAACAACGTTAAGTCCGATTAGAAACTGTAAATCGCCTCCTTGATTGCGAATTTCAGCAACCCGCCTGGTTTGATTGCTCCTGATAACCAAACTGCGGATTTTATGCGCCCGAGGCATTCGCGTTCATGTTTCGCTGTAGGTACCTCCTAATAACCGGGAAAATTTAACTCGAGCTTCAGCTCACTTTCTAGAAAACGGTTAACTGGTAATTTCTATTTGATTTCAATTTATACGAGTATTCCCCTATAATTAATATTTACTCGAACTCCGACGATAGCTAGACCGCGGATTTTAAATCAACCTACTACAATTCTCAAAGACGGAAACAACATTCACAACTGGTTCCCGTCTGTTGCGAAAGATCTATTTGGTATTTATTTTTCTGATTTTACGGGATATATTGCTATCTGTTGTTCTCTTAAGACTGTTTTATTTAGTGCGTGAAATATCGTAGACGGAGGAGAAGTTTGCAAAGTGGAACTATATTAAATCCTATTAGGGCTGGTACTTAACAATTTACCGCCTTCCAGAAGACGAAAGAAACTTTTCACCGAACCCGGTTCCCGTAAAATGATCTCTGAAAGCTGAAACTTCTAATTTAATATCCGGAGAACGAGGAAATTTTCATTCGATAACACAGTTCCACAACGAAATTTACGTTTCGGGGTAAACAATTTCGCCAGATGTGTCGTCCGCATTGAAACACGGATCGATTCTGTGATATTTACGGTGATGGGGAAGGAGCTCCCCCCGCCCTCCAGCGAGGGATGGCGTGGTGTGGCAATGGTTAATAAAGGACGGGTGTTTGAAAGTTTAGCGGCGTTGATGAGATGGTCTATAGATTCTCGGAATGAAGATCAGGTCCAAGAGGATATGGTAATGCAGTTTTAAAGGATTTTCACGTGGCGGGCTAATACTCACTTAGCGCCGGAAACTTTATGAAATTATGGCAAAGAAGGGAAGGGGTGGCGGGATGCTTAAGAACTGAGCCAAGTCATCGTCAAGACATCCCCGGCCGTTCATTTTCCGCTGGTAATCCGGGGAAGCGTGTCGTCGCAATTAATGTTTCGACACTGAAACGATTCCCATCGAGAAACCGTCCCGTCACTCTTTCCGCGTGTACGCGATTCTAGTTTTCCTACTCTTCCGCAGTTCCTTTCCTTTTTCATACGACGGACGTTATTATCCTATTGTTCCTCGGAGTCCAGGACATAATAAATCATGCTTCTGTTCCTGCTCTCGCTTTTGTCCCGTTTATTACAGCTCGGCCTCGATTCTGGCGAGCCTCTAGCGGGCAATTAATCATGGAAATAAATAATCGATCAGCTTCTAACTCTCGCCCTCGACTCGATTGCGTTTCCACCGAGGCTTGCTCTTAATTTGTAAGCACCTCCACTGGGAAAGTGGTAACTCGTCGAGCGGAGAGGCTCTAGACGATGACCGGGAAAGCTAGATGTTCGAGTGGCTTCTTCTTTTGTCCTCGTGGCAATTAAAAGATTTATGGACTCCGATATTTTAACGACTTACTCGTCACGCGCATCGACCATATACCTCACGTCAATTATATATCGATCCTTTATTTTATTTTAGAAATCCAATTTTGAACCACTTCCCGACGAGCTAGAGACTTAATGAAATATACTGACACAAACTTTCTGATGCCAATAACCATTAATTACTTAATTGTATAATCAATAATTTTTTATTTGAAGTATGTCCCATTTGGTTCAAGAATCTTTTGCCATATCTCGGACAATTCTCATATTCCCCGGCGATGGAAAAATACGATTCTTAAGAACAATAGACGAAGCTTGAAAATTTAAGTATCAACCTAATCCTTGAAGATATAGCCATTTTATATAATCCTTTATTTTCTCAACATTCCTACTAATGAATTTACACCCTGAGAATGTTATGATTTTTCTGCTCTCCTTTTAAACTGTTTTCTGTGCTATCAATTTAAGAATATACTATCCCACCATTGTCTTCGTAATTTCTCTGCCAATTATTTTACTCCTTCAAAGAGCTACGAGTTTTATTTTCAACAGTCGTTTGTCTCGTTCGCCGAGCTAGTCGCCAATTAATGGGCTAACTGGTACAATTACTATAAATGCTTTCTACAAACTCACAAAAAATTGTTAAACTCTCCATCTTTCTTTTTCAATGGTCTCAAGCCTTTCTTCGCAGTGCACTTCACCAAAACAAAGCCGAAATCGCTAATTTCTCAGTATTACTAATTGGAGAGCTTTCGAGGGATTGTGAAACCAATCAATTGCATTCCTCTACAAATACTATTACTCTCCATCTTTCCCTTCCTCTCTCTCTCTCTCTCTCTCTCTATTTCTCTACTACTCCCTTTCTCCGAGAGTCTGGCAACGACAATCGACGTGTTGGCGAAACGGGCACCAAATTTCCAACGGTATAGCAGTTCATTACTCGGAAAGCTTTCAATGAATCGTCGAGTAAGACAATTATCTTTCCTCGACAAATACTATTATTCTTTCCCCGATTCCGGTGATCGAGAGTCGGCCAGGCAATTAGCCGTGGGGATCGATCCTTGGCGAAGGGCTTGGATCCGAACCATCAGACATTTTTCGCGCGGCTCACTCTAAGAGAGTACCGATAGCAAGGGTCATGTACTTTCCGTGGAAAAATATAGTCGAGAAGAAACACGATGCTTCGTCGGGGAGAGAAAAAGGCAGAGAGCGGGAGAAAGATGAGAAGGTTCTCTGAACCGAGAAGGAAAGCCACGAAAGCTTCGATCGTGCCACGAGAGAGCGCACGAGGCATTTCCGGCAACCGGTCCCGGTCTAATTGCTCTTCCCGAGTTATGTTTTCTTGAATTTGCCGCTACTTCCGGGCACCCTCATTGTTTGGAGACCGACGTCTCGCCAGAACTGCAGTCAGCCGCGGATACACTAAATGTCCTATTCGCGGAAATTCATGCCTGTGTTGTCGGTGAGCCGAGCGCTAGGACTTCCCCTACGACCAACCACTCGAGTAGCCTGCGATACCCTGTTAGCTACGAGCTGCCAAATGCGCTCCCTTTCTTACCGAACTCTGTGCAACCACTCTACTATTACCCTATTGCCACTTACAAGGGGAAGCCACGGTTGATGGGTCATGGATTTTTCTGAAACTTGCAGTATTTGAAGATTTAAAAAATTTTTTTTTATTTTAAAATCTCAAGATTTTCAGAAAAAATTACATTTCAAAATCGCTTCACACCTTCATAAGGAATATTGAGGAGTTCGCGTCAAGAGCTAACAAGAAGTTGAGTAGCTGAAGGCGTACCGGGAAATTCTAGTAATCGGTTGGTTATTGATTCGACTCACGTTATCGATATTTTCTTTTTTTTTCTTGAAATTGATACCTACCTCAATTTTAATTGTAAATATTTTTCTGTTATCACAGAGTCATACTAGCATGTTTACTAGCATTAATTCACAGAATTTTTAATAATAAAGCAAATATAATATTCTGAAAATATTGTTTGTTCGAGTTATTTCGCAACGGCCACAAATAAAAGACACGCAATTTCTATATAAAAAATAGAAATAACTTGTAGAAATAACTAGCGGACTTTGCTTTTTCGGTGAACACTCTCGAGAATCAAGACATCAGTATCCTAATTGATGTAGCTAATGATGACGATTTTTTATTATGTTTCACCTTGGTTTTATGTACTTCTTTCTAGATCAAGGAATTATTTATGGCCGTACACTATTTCGTGATCACACTATAGTCGATCAAAACTCAGCGCGCGTTTAAGCGGTCACGAACGACCGGTTAGAGGTCCGTCTCGCTTTAGGGCAACGAGAATCGGCGGGAGAAGCTCATCGATGCCGGTCACGATCGAAAGAAATCGATGGAAATTTCGGCGCTAAACGAATTTCTATTTACCTCACGTATAATAACGATTTAACCTAGAAAACAAACTCCTCCTTGGCCGTCCGATTCATACAACAAAAGGAAGCTGTTTCTTTCTCGTAGCTATCCGGGCTCCTGTTGTTCCCTTATCTGTTGCAACGTCACGGGATCGAATATGCGGTTATGTGAGAATATTCCACCGTTTTTATAATGAATTTTTTCGCAAAATTTCATGAAAAAAATTTCAACTTTCTTGATAAAAACTTCAATTTGTTCATTATAGTAATAACAATGCCTTTTTAAGGTAGGATAACTTCAACAAATATTTTCGACGTCCAAATGAACTTTGAATCATTCGAAATATTTGAGCTTTAATTGAAAGTATGTTTCGTCGCCCTATCTGAATTCTAAATTTTTGCACCCCGTTGAAGCCGGGGTAGATACCACGATGGGGTGAGAAGAAAGGTGCAAATTTTTCGGAAGCATCGAAGAGGAGTGGCTTTCGCGGCATCTGGCATTCCCCGATTCGAGTATTCTCGTTCGCAGATATAGTTTTCCATTTCGCTCGGTCGTTCAGCTTTATTTCCACCTGCGCGACTTGTTCGCAACCTTCGCCACCGCATTTCCGCCTGTTTCGTGCTTTTTAAAGTATGCTTCTGCTGCGACGAGTTACAGACTTGTCTGGTACCGTGCATCTTTGCCTCTTATTGATACTTTGTGCTCGATTTATGCTCGTTTCCAGACAGTTTCAGACAAGTGTTCATCGCCCGAATATACTTTTTCTGTATTTGTTTTCGTAGAAAATCTTTCGATAAAACGGAACTGCTTTCGTAGAACGTCTTTAAATAAAATCGTGCTAATTTATAAAAAATCTTGATACATCTTGAGAATTCTCAGTTTCATTTACGTATGTAAATATATAATTATTATATAAATATTTAGTATATAAATAAATAAGTAATAAATAATTAGTACATAAATATTAGATTTAGGGGAGGTAGATCCCATGTCCTTGGCCTTAACATATTTTATCAAGGACAGCCTCCTGAGTGACCCAAGATTAAAGCAATATACTATATTGACATATGTTATGAAGATCACCTTGTGAGACCCTCTTTTCATTCTGAGCTCCACAACGTGTTTTCAAAAACAGCTTACATTACAACGGAGTGTGCACGAATATGGAAAATTCACTTTAGTACTAGTAATAGTTTTTTGCAATTGTCTCGGAAACTAGGTCCGAGCGACGGGTAGATGTATAGAGAAAAGTTGTTCAGAATATTGTTCTTGACAACATATGTTGAGGTTAAGGTCATCAGAGCTGCCCGTCTAAACGTAATATTTACCCAAATGTGTTGCTTTGTGTCAACGTGAACAGTCAACGTATTAAAAAAAATATATTAAAATAATTTATTATGTACGGATAACCAATCGTAGTTTTTTTCAATTTGTTGACGATTGTAATTTTACGATTCTTATTTCTATAAATTATATTATATATTATACATATTTACATATTATTATATATAAATTATATACATATATTTTTATAAATTTAACTATATATAGGGTTGTCTGTCAACACGCATACATACACACATACATAACTCGTACTTCAACCCTATAGTTCGGCTATCCTGACTATTTCGCGGGTTAGAAATAAATGGCGGCACTGAGAAAACTTGCCGGCTCTGTATCAGTGTTGCAAACATTTTGGAGCTCTCGCAGTGTCATAGAACACGTGGAAATCGATGCCGGTAGCTCGTGTCGCGAAATAAACAGCGGAAATGTAGTGGGTGGACGACACCCAGGTGGGAGTGTCTCAGTAGGTCCTTTCTATATCCGGGGAGACCGCGTGGAATTTTTATTGAGTACTTGTGAGAGCTGTTTATTACAGCAGCAGCAGCACGCGGCTGAGAAATGGCGTAGCCCGCCGAATGAGATATAAAAGAAAAGTGGAGGATCGTATATAAAACGTCCCGGTGCGCAGATGAGGCCGAGTGGAAAAAGAGCTGATTCTTCTCGGGGTTGGACGCGCATATATATTCCGGGGAATTCATGCAGAGTAAATTTAACACGGCCGTGTGCCGGGGATCGGTTCTTTCGCCGGATAAGAGGGGGCCCGTGTGGTTTACGGATCTGTGGTTTGAGTACAACCGAGTGGAGCTCAAGGACCTCGCACCCTACCTTCGGGCTTAGCATTTTCCACTAAAAAGATCTAAATTAAAATTTTTTATTAATATCGCTACGTTTATAAAACGTAGGTTGACACGACGTTGCAAATCTTTGCGAAACGGTCTGTCGAGTTTGGAGTCAAAAAGAGATTTACATAGCTTGCAAAAATATATATGAAAATGTTATTCATTATTTAATGTGACTTTTTATTATTAGTTATAATAATAAATATATAATATAATAATATAATACATATATAATATAATAATATAATAAATACAATAATAATAATAATAATATTAATTATTAGTTATAATATCCACCCAACAGTTATTTGGAAACATGAAAAAAGTTGACACATGTTGGACAGTGTGTTCAGAAGTATTATCCCTCGACCTTTATGCAAAATAAAAATTTCCTATCCGAATTGCACCAAACTGGAGCGAAATAGAAATTCATTTTCACTTACACCCATTCGTTTGTCAACCGAAAGGAAGCAGAAAGTAAAAACTGCAATTCTACACCCACTTGGATTCATTTATATAAGCCGTAAGTTTCCGCTCGGAGAAAATGCCCGACGTACATAAATAAAGGAACGAGTGTGTAGAGGCAAGGCGTTGAAATCGCAAGCGAAAATTGTAATTCAAGTGTATAAACGAAGATGATTGTGCCAGGCGAGAATGGGGCGAAAAGTAGGTGTAAAGGGTGCGGGAGCGATCAATTATAAAAGAGCCGGTATTAAAACGATTCCCATGGTCGTTGCGCGAGGCCCTATTTTAAGGGGAACTCTTCAGGTCGGAAGAGTCTCGTTCAAGCCGTAAGCCCAACGAAATAATACTCCACGAACCTCTTAATTCGCACTCGCAATTTTGCTCTCCTCTCGAGTGTAACCTCTCGCGATACGTCGCGCGCTCGCCTTTTTCTTCGCGGGCCGCTTTTCTCTTTGCCCTACGCGCAGCATTTCATGCTGCGGCGGGAGACAGCGGACTTTTTCGAGGAGGTTTTTTCACCGGGCTTCTCTTTTTTTCGTCTAACCCCCTGGTGTCCGGGACGAGGATGCGAGACGTCGACCTGCTCACCGTGTTTTCTTCGCGAGAATGTACAGGAAGTTTCGCGGATAATGTGGCGAAGTTACGAAACGGAAAGGAACCGGGCGACCGTCGCAGGACAATCGACCGTGGGAGGCTTCCGAAATTTTTGCCGTGGAAACTTGAAACGCGACTCCGGGCGAGGTCATTCTCCTCGGCAAACGAGAGGGAAACTGGAAGGTTCGCCGAACACCGACTGTTTCACCGTAAACTCCCGCTCATAAGTCGTCGGACACCGGCTACTGTTCTACAGAAAATCTTCAGTGCGTTGCTTGCACGATCCTCGAAATTGAGAAGCGCAACCTCCACCAGATCTCTTTTCATGAAATATTTAAATTTGCATCAACCCAATAGAAAAAAGCACGTTCACCCCGCGTTTCACTTTCTGGTCCAATGTCAAGTCGCAGAGAACACTCCCACCTCGATGGAACTTAGCAGACTGACAGACAAGAATATACTGGGTGTTCACGCTATTACTATCCAGCATCTTTTTTGTAAATAGTAAATATTAGAAGAAAATGATTTTTGTTTTATTTACTTTATTTTGATATAACTGAAGGTGACCTTCAATTTTATAAACGGAGCGTTATACATTTTTTATATCGTATGAAAGCGTGTGTCAGGACGAATTCATCCATCTAGTACACAATGACCTTCAGAGGTCATGCAAGGTTAGAAATAGAAGAAATGGATGAAACAATTTCAATATTGCGTACCAATGTGTTTACAAATATTCCTTATTGATACGAATCGAATGATGTTATAAAAAAAACATAATAATACCATAAAAAATGTATAGCATTCCATTTAAAAAATTGAAGGTCACCTTCATTTCTATGAAAATAGTGTGAATAAAACAAAACTCCATATGTCATTGTGTTGCGCATAAAAATCAGTACTACGATTTCCTCTATTATTATTTTTTTAATATTTACTATTTTCAAAAAAAAATGCTGGCTAGTAATAGAAGTAATCTGCAAAGCCACTTTATCGAATACCGCCTCGAAGGAACTGATGGAGCACTTCGACAGCGCCACGCACGGCGTGTAAGGAATGGAACCGCTTAAAATTTATGGGTTGCGCTACGTTTTCATCGCGGGCTGTACACCCTTGCTCTCCCTTTTGTCCTTCTTCATGACGAACCGCCCCCGCGGAACGTCCGCTTTTGTCCCAGCGGTTTCGCACAAAGAAATTGCTTATAACTACTTGCCACAGTACATTTTCGCCGCGTAACTTATGAACATCGTTCCAGGCTATCTGCTCTGTCCACCATTCCTCCCAAGGGGTTCTTTCTTTGAAAATACGAGTTTCCTGGCAGAGCTACGCCGGGACAAAACGTTCGATTGTGGTAATTGGATTACAATGGACCCGGTTAAACGCTGGAGACGCGAAAACTGAACGGCGCGGCGGTCGCGATATTTTATAGCTGAGTCCCCTTCGGTTCTTGTCCCCGGGGCGCGCTCCTGGTTTGTATCGCGACCACGGCACCGAAGTCGTTTCTCATACATCCACCTTGCCAGTGAAGCACACCCCTCGGGGCTGTCTCCCGTTTTTTCTGACGTTCGGTAAATAGAACAGGCTCTGCCAGAGCATTCGTGACCCACCGCGAAGAAAGGAACGGCGAACTTTGATCGGTTCCGTTCAAAGATCGCCTGGGCAGCCGACGCTTTTGACGACGATACATTCGATATCGTGCCCCTGCTTGATCAAAGCTGATATCCTTTTGTGCGACTTCGAGAAAACCCTCAATTTGTTGTTAGAGCCTCGGCTGCCTACGGCGGCGACTTGGAGAAACAAATTGGGGACGCGAGCTTTCTGCGTCTCTCTTGCTCCCTGCCTTATTGGAAATGGATTCAACACTTAAACTCGCCGCGCCCACTCAGCAGCGTGTGCACCCTCCTTCTCTGTTTTAAATTGTTCCTCCAGCTTTCGAGAAGTTTTCCTCGAGAAAAAATATCGAGCATTCCATTTAACCTTCACTCTGCGTACAGAGTGGTAATGGTAACGTACATGAAAAGTTAGCGAATGGAAAATGTCCAAAGATCTCTTAAGGATGCTATCAATGATATATTTCACAAGAAAGAATTGAAATTTGTTAAATTTATTATTTTTATTCATAGAGAATTTTTATATATTCATAGAATTTTTATATATTCTGGAAACATCATCACACGTCTTAAGTGATATCGTTAATTCACTCTTCATTATTCAAATAATAAAAAAGAAACAGATTACATCACTGTATGCCTCTCTGGTGACCGTGTCCTGGAGATCTTCTTCAATTTATACATTTTTCCAGACTTGGAAAGATTTTAAAGGATCAAACGCACAGTAAAGTTTACATGTGTTCCACTGAAATATTGCTAGCTGAAAATGAAAATCTATTATCCAGCAACGGAACAAAGTCACAAGAACCTGGCAAAAGCTTCGTACTACTTCTTCCCAGTTCTCACACCGAAAGAAACAATCAAGAAAAGCTCCGGGCGCGCATAATAACCATAAAGTCTTTCGCTAAGAGCGCGGGTCTCATCCTAAAAAATGCCTTCAGGAGCAAGATCGTATCTTCGGGCTCTCGTAGTCCAAACCCTGTGTGACGCCACCCCTACGTTTTCCCAAGATTGAAGAAATACTTTCGGCGAGCATCTGCTCGACTGAAACTTTTACTTGAAAAAAAGTGGCGTCTTCTCTCCTCGAATACGAGATCAGTTACATTCAGCCACGGAACCATGGCCGTGCTGCAGCGTCACTTTGAAAATTATTTATCATGCACTTTCGAACATGCTCTTTCATCTTGGCGACACGTGCCGTTTCATAGAATATCGCGCGACACGTTACACGAGCAAACAAATTGCTTTCCTACGTTCGTTGATAAGTCACAGTTTCCAAAACTGATTAAACAGACTTTCCAGAAGCATCACTGGTTGGGTGGAGCTTATAGTTTTTTGTGTTGATTCCGAAGCTGCCCTTAATTTTTCTCAATGACTTTGAAAAAAAAACATATTTTTCGAATTTGAACAAATATTGTGATGTTATTATATACGATATTGTATTGTTCTTTACAGCAAAGGATTCTCTAGACTTCCCGAATCCAGTGATTTGCAATAGTAATACGAAGAGGCACCACTTTTGCACCGTTCTTGCTGATATTTTTTAATGTATCAGAAAAAATAAGGATCCAGCGGAAAATTGAACTACACCACGCGATAGAGTAGACTTTTGACTTGAGAAACCACCCTGCCAAGTTGCGAACGTCGACGTTTTTACCGAATCAGTAAGCAAAATATCATCGCGGAACGCTCGCTCTAGTGAGGAGCATCACTAGCGTCAACTCGTGTTCCGCGATGATATTTTGCTTTCTAGTTCGTTAAAAACGTCGACGTTCGCAACTATGACAGGGTGGTTTCTCAAAATA
Organism: Lasioglossum vierecki; assembly: GCA_028455595.1. Lineage (NCBI taxonomy): Eukaryota > Metazoa > Arthropoda > Insecta > Hymenoptera > Halictidae > Lasioglossum > Lasioglossum vierecki. Next base: position 30,558,531 of record CM052335.1, read on the forward strand.
AAAGTTTACTCTATCGCGTGGTGTAGTTCAATTTTCCGCTGGACTCTTATTTTTTCTGATACATTCAAAAATATCAACAAAAAACGGTGGGAAAGTGACATTTTTTTTATCTGCATTTACTATCGTTTCCACTCTGCCTGTTATGACCTAAATTTGATTTTGACCAAGGGATATATTGTCTGAATGGAAAACACATTCCTTAATTTCCTTATCAGACCGTTTCAATACATTGACCATCACCCTCTAGGCATTCTGTATAATAACCGAACATGTTATAGATTGACCGAAACTTGTTACGGGCAATTTGCACAATGTCTTTTCCCACGTTAAACACATTGCCCGTAACCCGTAACATATGCATTTCACAACTGATTATTGCCATAAGTTCATAAAATCCGCGGTCTATTTATGTACGTAAAATTTTTCTTGATTCACAGGTGTAAAGTTATGCATTCTGACCATGGTAGGTGCTGCAGGAGATTGTACGTTCCTCTTCCGTTTCCAGGTCGTTTTTTTGCGACCTCGAGTAAACAAATTGCTTCCGTACGTTCTCGCTTAAAAGAAATAAAAGGAGGACCCGGGAACGGTCGTTCCATCCGCTAAACGATATTTAGGCCGTTCGTGATCTGGAGTTGCTGGCTCGAGTCACGGCTTCGAAACGGCGCGCCGGCGCCCTTAGCATTCGAAGTATGCGCGTTTAAAACGCGAACGATTGTTCCGCCGGGCTGATCGATGTCGGCCATAATTTTCTTTCGCATAAGCGCTACGTCGGCCCGGCAATTCATGAATACTCCGACGGGAATTCCGCGGATACCGACGGCCAATTTTCATAAATAACTCGCGGTTTGAATTCTCGTTTTCGGAGCTGCAACGATTCAGCCCCCGTTTTCAGCGCGATGCCACGTGAGAGGTTGAAAATCCTTTCTGGAACTTCGATGTCTTTTTTAAATGGGAGATATTGATTTTTCGACGGCTCCATTTATTTGTGACGGTAATAAAAACGATCAACGACTCGAAGAAATTCTTTTCAGTAGTAAAACGCAAACATTTTATTACGGGACATTTATATTTTTTTATGATTTATTAAATTACTGATTTTTTATATAAACTTTATAAAGTTTATGAAGTTTATACTCTTTAATGTATGCAATGTTATGTTTCACTTACTCGCTTTTCCCAGAAATGCATAAAATCTGCAGTCCAATTATCAGATGCAAAGCTCGAAAACAGAAGCACACACAGTAAGGGAATTCAACGGATCGGTACGGCACAGCGAATAAACAAAGTCCCGCGTGAAATAGAGGGTGAAAGACGTAAAACATGGGAGTGGCATGTGTGTAACGGTAACATTGGAGCAAGCATACTGCGGTTTGCCGTTCCCAAAGACACGAGGTTCTCCTCGGCGTACCTGGCGTCTTCGTTTTCCAGCCACCGTCTGCTCGAATCCATGTAATTCATTAAGAACGTTCGGCAAATACGTTCGGCGAGGTGCAGACTTGGCGGTACCAGAATCCTGTCGGCTGCGCCGTCGGTGGAATTCGCTGGAATTCCTTTTTCGAGGCACTCGAGACCACCTTTTCCGCGTAATGGATACAATAACACTCGGTTCCAATGAGGCCATTCACCGAACTGTTTCTCCTCCCGCACCGAAAATCTATCTTTCACTGAAATTCCAGTCGAACTTCCGATATTTATGGGCCGATCGATTCCGGCAGAGGTTAAAAGGTAGGGTAGATTTACGATCGTACGATTCCGTGGGAAGAGGGGAGGGGGAGGTGCGACATTCATTTCGCGGCGAAACCGCCGCACCGGAGATAGACAGCTGCAGGATGCTTTAATCCACTGTGTAAAACACCGGCGTTCCTCGTCACCTCCGGCAAATCCCTGGGACCAACGTCTTCTTCGCTAGGAACAAAAAGCCCCGGACTAACCCCACCCGAGACACCCGGGTTCGTCGGTTTGTTCCACCAGGCGAAGCGATTCGTGTCAATTACTTCGAAAGCGCTCGAGATTATCTCAGATGGATACATACTTTGAAACCGCAGACACTCGTAGACGCTTTAACCCTTTTCCTGCGATAGACTTTGATACGTACCGCGCGTAGTATACGGTAGAGGTTCAATCGCGACTAGAGTCGCCATATTATGACTTGTCTCCCCACTCGAATTTCCCCTTCTATGTTTGTTACAATGTCACGTGACTAATCCGGTACCGGCAGAGAGAGGGGGTAACTGCATTCCATTCGGTACACTCGATACACTCGGTACAACGTAATTTTTCGTCAGTGTGCATTTCGTTGTTAACCATTTGGAAAACCACTACTTCAGGTGACATTTCAATTGATTCATTCTTTGCGGCTGAATATCACGGAAACGAATGATTTGAAACAACTAACAGAATGTCGGTACAGTTATTCCGTTTATTCCCAGTCATTGAGATTTTATCATACGATCGAGTTCTTTAGAAATATGTTTTTAATATTCTGAAACGTCCTCGTCCACAAAGGATTAAATGTAGTTTGATTGAAAGAAGATAGCTGGAGTTTCGATTTGTTCGTGTTTCGCGTCAGTCGATGTTGCTTGTCGACGTACGATACGATCTTGATGGGATTGAAGGTAGAAATAGGTTTTGGAAAATGTTTTTGAATGTAGTTTTTTGTGGTACTCACCTTGCCGAACTCGGAGAGGCCGCCGATGTGAGAGATTCTGCCGGGTTCATCCACTGTGCTGCATTCTGCCCTAACGAACCAATAGGTCAGTAACTCAATGGCGACAATCCTCAGTATTATTGTCCTACAATGCCCTTTAATCATAGAGTCTCATGTTCGCAGAGCTAAGCAACGCGGACGGAATTGTTCCGTGGACTAATGACCGCAGAGATTGCCGCGTATCGCGTACGTACAAACGCCTTGATTTGAAACGTTAATTCCTTGGAATGTGCAATCAAAGGCGTGCCAGATCGTTGGCTGCAGGCTGTTTACAAATATACGACAAACTATTGCTTCTAATCCCTTTGTAGGCGTCCGTGTCCACGGGATATTGGTGTGCTCGGCGCCGTGATGGCAGCCTTGGGCAGCTGTTCCACCAATCGCTTGCACACTACTCGATCTTCGCTCTCAAAAATCCTATTACGACCACGGACAAATATCCGCTCCTTTAAATCTTTCATTCTTCTTTTCATCCCCTCATGCTTCAAATCGCTCTAGTCATACGTTACTTATTCTTTTAATAAGGCACAAATGCATATAGCGTTGTATTAAATTGGAAAAATGTCTAAATCAATTACAAATACTTTTGAGACGTGAAAAGTTTACCGATTTATTCTACTCTACAATATAAAAATACGAATCTACCAGTTTACTGTTCTCCATACACTTCAATATTTTTCCGATACTCTACAGCCCCACAGTTTTAGTCGATTCTACAAATAAAAATGTTGCGAATAGAGGTGCAAAAGATTTGTACAGCTACATATCACACATTTTCTTTCTCTTTTCGACGAAGCCTATTGGAAAATTATTTTAACAGTTCGAACCAATCCGTCCAGTTTCAATATTTATGAGAACACACAAATGCATATAGTGATGTTTTAAATGAAATGACATTTATTAAGGACAACTTATTAATTAAAAAATATATCTGCCGGTTGGCTGTGCACGCGACACTCCGTATTCTCGATACTTAAAATCAACAGTTCAGCAAAAGCCCCGAAAAATTGTGTTCATACGTCATTGTCTCGCGTCGACGTGCACTGTTTACATTGCCAACCAGATTAACAATTCTTCGCGCAGATACAAATCATCCTCGACGGGGTCCCATTGAAAACAAGAGTCGGCATTGTCCGCCTCGGCGTCACTCTCACTCTGAAACTTCCTCCGCCTCGTTTGAATGGCAGGGCCCGAATTAAACCGAGATCCGCGAGGGGTTTCTAGGTGGCCAGGAGGAACGGGTGGCTCGAGAATAAACAAAAATTACTAACATGCGCTCTCTCGCTTGTGTGCCCCTGCGCAGTCCACGTACACAAGTGTAAACAGAATAGACTCCAGAGTCTCCGGACGGTAAATGGAACTTTAACGGGTCGAAGTCAAACAATGCTACGGAACTGCCGACGTTCCAGGCGTCACCCTCTATACATGTGTGCGTCGTGACCTGGTTGACGCGGCCGGGTGCAATATGATATACATGCCGGGCTTTGGCGACGACAGGGATTCCGAGATTAAATTATTAAAATCGACGTGTCATCGAGCGCTCCGAACAGTTTCCACCGTTATCCCGGCGAATCGGATGGCGAACGATACATGCAGAGCCGCGGACGTCGCAGATCCATGATCGTCCATGATAGGATTAGAGATGGAGTACAATCGGGCTCCGGAGGAGACCGAGCAATTCCGAGGCGATAATCGTCCGTATTAGCGCGATGTTCACGAGTCTGGCAAACAGACCGATGATACCACGCCCGCCTAGAAACGCCGGCATCCCTCCGCCGGCGATAATCGATCGTTTAGGGGACAAGTTCGCATCCCTGATTCCACCCTCCAGCATTTTTTTCGGCGAAACCGAGGATCGAGCCTCTATCCGAACTAGCTCAAAGGTTATAAACGGACCCTACACGGTCAGTCGGAATTACATTCGAGTCGAAGATTGACTTTCTGATTGATCGTGTAAGGTTAATACTGACGGACTGATGATTGGACTGACGGATTTCGAGATATTTTGAAATTCGAGCTTCGTCTTGTTTTCAGTCTTGTACAAGCAGTCATGAAGATGAAATGATTTGACCGACAACGGTTTCAGATTCGTTGTCGGTCAAATCTGGAGTCGGTAAAATTTTGTCGGTGAAAACCGTGTCGGTGAAAGTGTCGGTGATTTTTATGGGAATTTGTCGTGGAACACGAGAACGAAGATATCACCTCGTAACTTCGGAAGCGTCTCCACTTAAAAATGATTTGTGTCCATTATTAAATGACCTACAGAAACAGGGTAGGCTCTCCCTAAAACATTTGTTTGGAGCCTTCAAATAGAAGAATTCCGTACACGTTCCTGAGTATAAATGTGGAAATAGAAACAGCGCACAGCGACCTATCGACACTTAATCGCAGAGCGTGTTTGCGTGCGTGTATGCGACAAGCCTGAGAGTGACAAGCGCGAAGAATTGACGAACACGAAAAGTTGAAGAACGTCGAAGGTCCGATCGAACGAGAGACGCGATCAAAACGGTAGTTCTGTACGAGTGGTTGTCGGATGCGTCGCGTGATCTTACGCCAAATTAAATCTTTTTCCCAATAAACTTCATGTTCTAGTAAAGCGTCGTGTTCCCGGTTTTTCCCTTATTTCTTCCTGATAGCACATCCTACATAAAAAGACATTTATGTGCTGTAAATTCGAACCGCGAGCCGTAAGTTACGATACCGACCTACCAGCCTTTTTTTCGCCGGGGGAACCGATGAAACCGACGATCGCGGTTCAATCCGTACAGGCCTGAAGCCGCCCCACGCGTTGATATTTATCAGCCTATCGCCGGAATCTATCGCAGTCGTAAAACGCGCGGTCGTTCCCGGAAATACCGGAACGCAGATAATATTGTTACGGTTCCATTAATCCGGGAATGATTTATCACGCCGGCGACCACGCAATTCCGCGCGCAAATATAAGGGACGTCCGGTCTCGTGCGCGCCACCAGATTCGCGAACGGAGATCGAATCGCCGATTTGTTTTGACTTTAATTGGCTGGTGCTCGTTGGCGAAGGCCAGGTGGCGAAGCGAAGCCGCTTTTGTTGCAGATTCGTCCACTATTCAATTTTCTTTTTGGGTTTGGATGCTATAAAATGAATTTTCTCTATTACGTTCGCATGTGATTATTTAAATCTGAATTTACGAGTAATGCGAAATTGGGGTTCAAACATGAAGCTAAAAGTACTGGTGCATTAGTTCCACTTTTCAAAATGTTTAAACGATAAGAGAATTATGTGTCTAATCCTATAGTACATTGCTCATAAATTCTTCTGATGTTTTAAAAAGTAATTTACAGGCTAACTTTCAGATTCGAAAGCCTTAAGAAAATATTCGCTATTTTAAAAGAATTTTCAACTACTTCGTACGAACGAGAAAATCTTTCGTCGAACTCAATATTTGAATCACGATATGCTCAATGAGAACGCGAAAGCAACCCTTTCACTTGGAGATGAAAATCGCACTTGCCCGAAAACTCTCGGAGCTGCCGTAGCCAAAAGAACACAAGCACAATAAATAGCAAGGTTTCGAACATTTTGTAAGAACTTTCTAGCTACAAAATCGACAGATGTCACTCCAGCACGTTCCCGGAGACTGACATCTCACTGCGTACGAATATTGCCTTGGAAGCGAAAATAGAAGGTCAAGTTCCTTTTAAAAATCAACCTGATAAACTCTTCGTGGACCAGCCAGCTTTAAAACACAATAATGAATGCTTCGAACAATCCGATTGCGACCGCGGTATTATTTCATAATTTAATCCAACGGTAGAACAAAAGGAAACCGTGGTCGATCGAAAAAACAATCGAACGCAACTTCGCGGGTCAGTTCTCGTAATTTCACCGCATTTCGAAGAACTCAAAGCCACCGTTTAACAACTTCCCTTAAACTTCCTGACAGAAATTAATTACGGAACTTTCCGCCGCCAATAAAACAGGATTTCTGCGAACGGTTCCGCTCGGCGAAAAACATAGGAAAAATTGTTTCCTTCGAGCGAGCTTGAAACGATGCGCTCGCATAAAGACATCAAACACCGGACGTGACGTTACATTCCAGAGAGGGTTGCTATTGCAAGATAAATCTGTGCCGGCTTTAGAAATCAGTACGCCGCGTGCACGGCGATGGCAAAAGAATGTGAAACGGACGATCCGGAAGTTTTTTCGCGTTGTCGCAGTTTGAAACATATTAGCCTCGGTAACAAATTTAATTTTCCAGGCGACGAGCGCTAAACAAATTCGAACTTTGCGCTCGCGTATCTTTAGTTACCTCGCAAGGGAACGTATTCAAGTGAGTCCGATTTTAATGAAACTTTTCTGAGAGTTAGTTCTTTTTCAAAGTTTGGGGTGAGAAGCATATGTTATTGAACAACTTGAAAATGATTTAAATTTCAAAAATGTGTATTTCTTTTTACAATGAATAGATCTGCGAAAACAAAACACTATTCTTTCTTCTCGACTTATTTTGGTACATACAATCACCTCCCAGTTCTTTGGGCCGGTAGATCGGCGATACCCTGTACATTGGCTCGGTAACAAGTTTAATTTTTCAGGTAGCGCGCACCGACGTTACAATAAATTTGAACTTTGTGCTCGTGCGTCCCTCGGCTTGTCTCTCGCGAAAACCGTCACAGTTCGTCCCCGGGCTTTTTATTGTTCTTCACCCTCTATTCTGTGTCGTCAGTTTTTGCGTTGCCTAGTTGCAGTCGTCGTCGGTGTTGCCTCGTAAAAGGGAATTCGTCCATTGTTTGTCCTAGAATAATATTTCTATCGACGGGCAAGCAAGCGGCAGCTGGGTCGCGCCACCGGCAACCCTTACGTAATTTCCGCTACCCGATTTCCACCCCCTCCCGCTCCTGTCACATCGCGACACTTCCCTGCTCTCCGGAATAGTTGCCCGACGTTCGACGGGGCCGCATTATCGGCGAAATTCTATCGTGAAAAATACTGTCGACCATCCGGAGCCACGACGAACTACCCTAAACCACGACTACAGTTATGGATGCCAAGGATTTAACGATAACAATTAACAATCACATATTTCGATTAAATATTGAACTGTTACCTCCTCGCGAAGGTGTAATAAAAGAAACTCTTTTGTAGCTGCATATCGGCGAAATTCTATCGTGAAAAATACTGTCGACCATCCGGAGCCACGACGAACTACCCTAAACCAGTACTACTGTTCAAATAGAACCACAAAAATACCGGGATTATTAATGTTTATTAAAGAAAGAGGATTTTCACAATACAATTGTGAACACACACACGCATACAGACACACACACACGCTTCTTCGGAGCCACCGGCAGCCGAAAAACGTAAACAAACGCGCTTTCGCCCAGTCTTTCGACTTCGGGGCGTCAATATAAAAACACAAGATACGCGCTTGTCGCTGACACCATAACACGCGATTCAACAACTACAGTTATGGATGCCAAGAATTTAAAGATAACGGACAATCACATACTTTGATTAAATATTGAACTGTTACATGTAAATAAACATCCTCTTCGCGAAGGTGTAATAAAGGAAACTCTTTTGTAGCTGCATATCGGCGAAACTTCTAATAACATTTCTAACTCGAAAACAAGTTCTGCAAAGCGCCATAAATACAGCGGCGGGTTGGGGACGAATCCATACATTTCCGTTCCGATGTAACGCGGATCGCATTACAAAAACCTGTCAATGCTGAGAGTTTACGGTACAGTTCAAGTTTGAAAGGGCCCCCGAGGGAGCGAACTAACGCGACGTCGCCGGGAGGCGGGGTTGGGGGGTGGGGAAACGCGGCCGGTTCCAAGCGATTTCCGCAAAAACGTCAGCGAGCCTGGCAACTTTAAATTCTACCATTAAACATTTACAACGTCTTCCCTGAAGCTGACTACCGCGGTAGAACGTCGGACTTTCCGGTGGAAAGAGTTCTGGATGCAGCAGGACGAATGTGAAAGCCGTCGGAAGATTTCGCGAGGAGTGCCCGGCAGAACGAGCTCTCCTCAATCGCGCGGATCTATTCAAGTTTTGCCGAGGACACACGAGTGTACAGATATGCACGGGTCGTACATTTTGTCGCGAATCTGTGTTCAACGAAACTTGTATCCTGTTAGGTCCGCTTCTCGCGAGAGGACGACGAAGAGGAATTTATTCCGAATTTGTTCGTACATACCGTACGAACAAACCGGGCAGAATCGCATCTCTGCGCACGACAGTTTCGGATTGAAAGTTTGATTTGATGTGATTGTTCCGCGGCTGTGCGGTTGTTTCCGCGATACGGGGAAACGCTTGACGCGAAAGTTTCGAGGACGCGCGGTTCTCGCGCCGCTCGCCCCTTTGTTGTGTCATTTGCGACGCGTTTTTATTGTGCGCCGATGATAAAGCTGCGCTCGTACTCGCTCGACGGCATAAATAGACCGACTATCTGGCACGTCTACGTTTCATCAGTTCGAGCAACGCCGCGGTTTGTCTCCGCGTTATTTTCTATAATAGTTTCCCTATAAAGAGGCTGCGCAATGATGTCGCGTCGCCGTGTGCGAAGTGTGATCGAAGAGAAATCGAACACCGTGAAATATTTAACCCGAAATTTTCGTCGCGTCAATCTCGCGGTCAATCTCCATATAAATTGCTTAGGCAAACATGGTCGTAATTCGTAACTGTTGCGATTGGTATACTCACCAAGGTATATTACAGGTGTGCGTGAGGGTGAGATATCTGGCACCCAACTCGTACAACATCCTCAGAACTGCCAAGCTCGCACCAACAGCGTGTCCACCTTCCACCCCTATCAGGCTCGCTAATCTACCCTCCTTGTGCGCTCTCTCTATACCTGAAATGAAACGTGTCTTCAGTTCATCGGATCATCCTTGTGCCCTTTAAAGAGCTGTGGACACCACTACTATAGTGGTCTATAATTGTAGATACAGGGTGGGTCAGTGAGAACTACTATATAAAATAACCTGTTATCTATTAGTTGTATAGAAAAACCTTTTAAGGATTCGTGTAGCATTTTAAGGAGCGCGTCGATTGAGTACAATTCGATTTTCGTAAATACTATTTTTTTCTCAGATCAAGGTGACTAGGAGCTTTTTCAAAGCCAATATAAATATTTTTTAATACCACGTTGTTGCTGAGGTAAGGACTAATTCACAGCTACCTGTAATATCATCACCTTAAGTTGACCTTAGAAAACCCTTTTAAAATGCTCAAGGTCACCTCGATGTCTCAGAAATATGTGTCATAAAAAATCAATATTATACTCGTTCAACGCGTTCCTTCGTCATTATAATTCACGTGATGTCGTACTGTGTCCCACTAACCAATGGCGACATCTCGGAGTGGATTTAGACACAAGATCCAATAATTGGTACTCCTGTGACCATATAAGGACCACAGCTTCGCATAGCGCACGCTACACATGAAGACAACGGATCAGAGGACTTTGTAAGAGCACTCCAAGGAATTTCAGACAATCCAAGGATCTCGCAGTCTCTTAGAAAGACCCTCAAGGGAATTCGAGGATCATAGGAGCCCCATAAGCTCCGTGGAGGTTCCTCGAGGGGAGTTCCGAGATCTTGGAGATCCTAGATGCTGATGGAAGGGGTCCCAAGGGACTTTGACCATTTCAGGAAACCTAGAAGACGTTGGGAGAGGCCTTCGAGTGACTTAGGGAATGTTAGAAATCTTCTGAACCCAAAAGTTCTGAAGGGAGTGGTGTTTTTGTGGTGGGTCATCGATTTGTGGGGTTTAGATGGAATTCACAGCTCGTGCACTGGCTATATTTATTAGAACCGTTATTTGATATACAATTCTATTACTTTCATATTATAGGATACGTTTCTTTGTAGCTAGAATTCTTCTATGAATGGTATGATGCTAGGTAATCAATAATTGGCGTAGCTAGCTACTTTAGGCTGTCACAGAGCCACCGTACGATTGCAGTAATAATTTACAACTTGCGCTCACAATAGTTTCAGCTGTTATTGGACGTAAGTTTATTAATATTTTATTCGTGGTTTAGAAAAGTACCGTCCTCAGTTTATTACAAACCCACTGTAAAATCGGTTTTATCGAAGAAAATAATTATAAATAAAAATAATGTTGGCCCTCATTTCGTCACCGAGATTTTCAGATTTGTGATTTCGCAAGATACCAGATTGAAAGTAAAATATGGGTCGATCGCCGAAAGTTATCAGTGACTTTCGATCGGCTCGGTTTAATTAAATCATCGGAATTAACTGCGGGCAGAGGGCGTTATCTCGTGGATCATTAATTACGAGACATAAACGGGGCTTGATTAATGCCGACCGAGGGATAATGGCCGCCGCGGAGAGGGGGCTTTCCAAGAACATTGTTGGCCACTCCGAAAATCCTTCTTGCGGAGCGGGTATTTTGTCAGTATTTAGTCAGCGCGCCGCGAATTCGATTCCGTCCGGCGTTTAATCGTTTTAATCGAGCCGAGCCGTGTAAAGGCGGGCTATTGGGCCGCGTGAAATCGGATTCGCGGGCTCGGTGTCGTTCAGATTCAATTAAAACACCGCGTACAAATTGCGTTAGGTTTGCCGTTTCCGGGACACCGATACAAGAGGATCCAGCGGCTATGTGTGCGTCGAATGGCCGACATTCGCGTTTATACCGGTCGCAGCGAATGTCACGCGGCACAAGAAAAAAACTAACACTCGTACCTTACCGCGAACGAAATTAAAGAGAGTAACTCGCAAAGAGATATATCTTGTGACTAATAAGGCGACTTTTTATAAGCATTCTTACAGTGGCTCATAGGTCATATGTACTGAGTCTTATCGTGGGGGGTTGTTTACAAGAACAGCAGTGGCATTAGTCTCCCCCCTCCCTTGCTATATGCGCAAAGCCGGTCGCGTGGAGTGGGGATGACAGCAGTGCTCGTAATAAGGGGTCAGGACCAGTGTAGCCATATTAGGGGAGTCATAGTGAAATGATGTACCCCCTCTCTGATGACGGGGAATGAGTGGGGCGAATGGGAGCCCAACGTTGCGATGCGCACGGTGCTGGAATGGAATAGTGGAAGGGGTAAGTCCTCATTCTGGCTTCACTGGTAAGGACGAACGTCTGATACCAGGGCCCCAGATGGTGGTACTTGCAGGACGGGCTACCACCGGGGTCTCCGGGTTCTACCGGTTCTCCCACACCCACATAAAAAAGGTGCATCGTGGGAGGTATCGATTGGGTCTTAGGTGAATTGTATTCAGCGAATCGATTCCTTATCGGCGTATCGTGGGCTGTCTATCGATTGAGGTATCGGATGAGATATTGATTATGTTTTAAACTTATCGCCTGGTTACTTATCAACCATTCGTCGCGGGGACTTGAACTTTTCCGCCTTTGACCGTTCGCGATCGACCCTCCTCGAGTTTGCGTTAATGGAGGACCCATTCTGCGGTCTCGCGAATTCGCCCGCGGTCGGAACGACCACCACGAATTGCGACCATGAAGCGACCTGCTACGTCCTTCAATCTATCGAAACTTTCCGTCGTTGAATATCCAACGTAATTCAATTTCAATGTGCGCCGCGACTTCGGTAATGGCCCGCCAATTGCGGCCAACCGATCAGGTTGTAACCACTAGCGAAAATCTGCACACAGTCGGTCAGATAAGTTTCTGCACCACAGTTCGTAGCAACTTTTCTAACAGAAGGATTACAGGGCACGTGAATATTGCGAGTTACACAGTGTTATCTCCGTAACTGTCGCGAAGATCTTTACCGTAACTGTCCAAACTTTATCTCCACCCCATTAACCAGAATAAAAAAGAATTAGTAACCAAGCTACCTCAAACTGCTTCGGTTCGACACCGTGCAGAATTGCTTCACAATTTGTATATCTGTCAGAATCTCGAATAACGATTTACCTCGATATTCCGGTCACCTGTCGCCGATCCTTAGAATGATTAATAAATGAATATTGCAGATCGCGGAGTTTCACGGAAGAGTAGACTGTCAACTGAACTCAGACCGTAGGAAACGCTGAGCCGCAGTTAGTTGACTGGTCACTAGCGAATTACGTGTTCCAGACATGGCGAAGGCTGCTGTCGCGGGGGTTCTACCAAACGCAAGAACTTTCGTCATAACTTCGCACTCCGCGACTAACGACGAAGTTAGCTCGGCGCGTTCGGTTTTCGAAGACGCTTCGGCACAACGGCGAAGCAAATCGAGCGTGTCCGGGTGCCAGTAGCCATTTGTCCCGACTTTAATTTCCACGAGACTAGCTCCCGCCGATTACGCTGCGTTAAGCCCCTAATGGAGGAAAAACCGAAAAAGGAACGTTGTCGATGTATCTCGATTTAGTGCGCTCGCTGATTTATGGTCCGCCCGGATATAGTTTCGTGGTTGTTCCAGGGTCTACGTTCTCCACGCTCACGGACACGTTCAAAGCGCGCGACGATTACGGTGCCCATAGCGGTCGCCGAAGTTTCAACGTTATCTGCCGTTTTCGACCACGGTTTTCCATTTCTCCAGGAATTCCTGATTTTCCCGCATCTGTGCCGTACCCTTTATTCCGCACGCTGAATCGATAGCTTTGCGCTCGGCTTCTAGCAAAAGCCGGAGTCGTCAGATCAGGGGAATTGTCTCGAATTAAAGGGAAAAAGTTACCCTCTCTCTCTCTCTCTCTGCTATTACTGGATTAGTCACGTGGTATTGTGACACACGTGCGATCTTAGACTATATGAACTTATAAACTGATGTGTCCCCTATCGGGGAAAGTGGTGAGAGATTTACAAATGAAGTTTACAAGATATTTAGAAGATGAGGCACAAAGCTATATAACATAAGTATGTTAAATATATGAAGACGAGACTCAAGCCATATAATAGAATTTAATTAAACATTTGAGACATATAAGTTGAAGCCCAGAACTGGTCTGGTTGTAGAGCCGCGGAAGAATCCCTCTGCTGGATGTGGATAGCGAGTCGCGGAGGACCCATAAACTCCGGCATAGAGAGTTGAGGAGAAGGGACCAGTCTGACCCCTGGACGGTTGGGTTTTAGTGGGTATGGGTAGTGCGTAATGGCGTGTGCGTAAAAGCATTTCCCCCCACCGTGAGACTCACACGGGCAGAGTAGAGGTACTCGGTTCCTCGGTTCCTCTGATTTTGGCATCACTGGTTATCAGTGAAGCCAGAATGAGGACGAAACGAACTTCATGTACTCCCCAACTTACCCCTTCCACTATTCCATTCCAGCACCATGCGCACGCGCAACGTTTGGCTCCCATTCGCCCCACTCATTCCCCGTCATCAGAGAAGGGGTACATCATTTCACAGTGACTCCCCTAATATGGCTACACTGCTGGTCATAGCCAGTGTTCCGATTGTGCCAACAATTTTTCGCGCATGCACGGCAAAAACAGTAGCGTATTTACAATGGAGCAGTTATATTGGCAGGAGTGTACCGGTATTATCGGCAGGACAAGTGTTCCGTCTTTAAATTTAATTGCTAACGTTTCAAGGGTAGCGCCTTTTCATATGAATACATTAATAATTTTTTAAAAGTCTGTGGGGTGCTCAAGCTATCCGATTTCATCGAAAGGTTACGTTTACTGATGCTGAAATTGTCGCGTATGCGAAATTGTTGACACAATCGGAACACTGGGTATAGCTCGCAGAGGTCTCAGAGGAGAACGTTCCCGTCAGTTAGAAATCAAAGGGACGCTCGGTCGCGGGAGCATTGTAAACAGGAGCACCAAGTTCGTCCTGCGTTGCCATAAATCTCTGGCCTCGAACTATCCGGAGCTTCCCGAACTATCCCTCCATGGAACGATGCAAAAGTACACTTTACGTTGAAAGTTTCCAGCAGGAAGCGACGATTGGTCCATGTAAACATATCTATTTTGCCAGTTGTCTGCCAGATATTTTCATCTTACTTGTTAACTGTGGATCGTAAACAAAAGCTCCTCGAATCTTGAGTGCGTCTTCGAGGTGTATCCGGGTTAGTGGGTTTTTACCTCGAGCTGGCAGCGGTTATCGATGGTTGGACTGGCTCGTAGTTCATGTATTGGCTATAACCGATTTGTATGTATCTCGCGGTTTCCTGCGATAACGGAGAATTATAGCGAGATATCGGACTTCGAAATGTTTACACTTTCGCTCTATCGACCAATGACAATTTACGGACATATAAAATGAGCGGAATTTATCCCTGCATTTCGTGCGGACTTTAAAATGAATTATTATTGAAAGAAGATTTATTGGTACTCAGGCAATGTGGAAGTACAATTCAATACATGTAGTAGACTTAATTAATAGACTAATTAATGGATCATCTTCAAGAGAGACATTTTTAGTGAATTTTAAAAAAATATATTGCGGCACAGCTGTGTAAAAATATCGCAGAAAAAAAATTATAGCACACGTACTTGCTGTGGCAACAAAAAAAATTTTTTAAATGAATAATAAGGAGTTACCGAGAGTTATTCTTATCGAGAAGAATAAAACAAAATGTTTAAAAAAAGTATGATGATCTAATTCGTATGAATTTTTCTTAAAACTGCGTCTTTCAATGTGTATAGAGTTCACAAAGAATATTTTAGCATCCTTTTCGTACGAAATTGATTCAAACAAAAACACGAATTCGTGCGCTGTCTGACTGGTTATCTCGATAGAGCTGGTCGAATATAAAAATGTTCAGCGACCCGTGCCAGTGAGATAGGTTGAAAGGCAAGTGGTTTGGCAATCAGTAGGAAATTCATCTTCGACGAGTGTGTATAGTCATGACGTACGGTGTCCGTCGAAGATTTCGTGGCGGCGAGCATGCCCGATATTCTTTGAATAGCCGCAGCCCGTGGTGGCAGGGTTCTCCATTCAGCGAAACGAAAATTCCTCCTCGAGATGTCGCTGACAATAGCTCGAATTCCATCAAAGCGGTGCAGTCCCATTAATCGGTCAAAAGGCGGACGTTATATCGGCGAGAAGCAGCTCGCAAATTTTGAACAATCGTTCCTTTATGCGCGCACCGGCCGACGAGGACGCGATGCTAGTACTACGTACGCAGAGATGGTGGTTGCCACCGCGCCGCGTATTGCATGTCTGTTTACGTATGCATGTGCATGCCGACATGCAGTCGCCAGGTTTCGGCTTATCGAACGCGGCAGAACGGTCGGTACGGCTTGACATTTTTCCATTCCACCCAGAATTTACAACCGGCTGCATCTTCCCGAGGCTTTTCCTCGACGAGACGTTTTCTCATCAGGTCGGCAGCCGTGTCGCACGGAATCGGCCGAATTATTACGGGCCCCCGTAAAAACCGTGCCGGGGAGGCTGATTGCAAAAATCGAGGGTAAACGTACAGACGTGGGCGTGGCCGTTCGACATTCCTGTATTCTAATATTTCGCGATGGTATCTAGGCGAGGACAGTCGAGCTCTGGAAAACCGACGTAGATAGAGCACGCTGCGAGCCAAGAATACCACAGGTTAGAACATTCTTGCTACTCAATTTTCCGGAAGAACGATACTGCCAATGTCGGAAGCCGTTTTTATTAACTCGCGTGTTACTCCGTCGTATATTTTTCACTACACGAGCTCCTTCGAATAAGGGTTTGTTTAAGGTCGCTATTAGACCTTTGTGCACTTCTTTAAGCAATTAGCGTCGTCGTCTTCTGTCAGACTATTTTGTTCGCAAGTTATCTTGTTATTTTTGTGATTCCAAACGTTTCTATTCGGATGCCAGGAAGAAAGAAACGGATATTTACATTCAATTTGTAAGAAATTCTCAGAAGCTTTGTTACTTTCTTGTTTTTCTACTTGTTTCCGAGTGAGAGGAAAGACTAACAATGACAAGTCCAATTACTTTTGCTGTTGTTATATATTCACTCAACAAATTGGCGAAGAAAAGAAAAATTTATATGAAATCCAATCTTTGTATTTATACATGAACAATTTTTAGTAAAAAATAAATGAAACTTTCGGAATAAAAATTTTACATTGAAAAAAATACTTTATATCAAAGATATCGATTAAGCTAATTATGGTGGTGAATCGTTGCTTCTAAAGTGAAAGGGTTGATGAGAAAGGGTAGATACTACCCTTGCGTCACTTTAGTGGGAGTTTCTAAAGTGATAAAGCCCGCTGCGCTCGTTAAGTTACTCTACAATGAAAGTAACGTATCAGGGACGATTAAATGATTACATATTTGGTTACTTTGAAAACATTGATTGTGAAAGGCCATTCAGAAGAAGAATTCGCGGTCCGCCGAATTGTTGTCGCAGCTGCCGTCGCCCTTTGAAAATTATCACCCGTTTTTATCGCGTAACAAAGTTCCACTCGTTTCTTTTCCTCCGTTTCTTCGTCGACCTACCGACTCCGTCGACGAGACGCAGGTATCGAGTTTAACCGAGAGATAGACGATCAAGGGGCGAGCACACAGCGCTCTCCTTTTGTGAAACTATTTGCTCTTTTTCTTCGTTTCCGTCAATGTCGTCGACTCGTCGCGGCGCCAACCTGCTCGCTTTTTTACCCATCCGTTCCGCTTCGATTTACCAGCTTCTTATCATCTTCGCGAGCTGCGGCGAATTACTGGTTCGAATCCGAGTGCTGTATCGACGTCGCAATCATCGCCGTTTCTGTTGCTGTCGTCCTCGGAGTAATAATTTTTCAATCCTCCACGTAGTATACCATTTACGGAGAGAGAACAATGCCACCCAACGTTGGAATTTCTCGAGAGATGATCACTGTATTTATTTAATCTCAACGAGAACCTGAAACTTCACGAAACGTTAAAGCGTAGAAAGTTCGGAGCTCCTTACAGGGTTTTAATAAACTGTTCTCATGACGCGAATTGTTGAACAGATTGTTCGGTACATTTATTTGTAAATTATTGCAATTATTTGCAGTCGTTTTAATTTTTCATCTGTCTGCATCCAATTTCAAGTGGAAGCTCAAGTTCCTCGGTATGCTGAAACATTAAAGTACCGAAAGTTTCGAGCAGCTTATCGGGTTTTAAGTTTTAATGAACTGCTCTCTCTTTCTCTCTCTCTCTCTCACTCACTCTTTTGATGAGAATCTGGCAGTTCCTCTCTGAAACAGCTCTTCGGAGTGCTCGCTACACTTATTTATAAATTATTGAAATTATTTCTCAATGGTAATTCAAATGCTAATTCAAAAAATATATGCTTGCGGAACGATGACGAATGGTCGGAGCTCCAGAGCCGTAGGGAAAATCGCGAGTGGTACTCGTTTTGCTGTTCGCCGGAACTTCATTTCTCGCGACGACTTCCTGCCGCTTCGAAAAAAAGCGTTCACAACGCCTTCGCGTAAATGGAGGCTAAGTAGGAGCCACAAAATCTGATATTTTATCCGGCGTTGATGCTTTCAAGTCATCAAACTTTACAGCTCTTTCCGAAGCTCGCTGTTCTAAATTCTAAAGAAATTTCCATCGGTGAAGGGCTGCCGGGAGGATCGATCTGTAGATCATCGTTCTCGATGGCCCTTCTCGAACACAACTTTTCTTCCGGGCGCTTTCCCATCAGAATTCAAGCGAATCATTGCAAAATAGGCGAGCCTGCTGGCTCGGAAGTCGCTCGTTACATCCAGAGGCTGATGTCCGTTTCCTGCCGGCGGATGGTGTCCCCTTTCACAGGTTCCAATACACCCTAAAATCTCGAAAGAGCTTCTACGGTGACGATGATGACGACGATGGGGTAGGGGGTTTGGCCCGAT
Organism: Lasioglossum vierecki; assembly: GCA_028455595.1. Classification (NCBI taxonomy): domain Eukaryota; kingdom Metazoa; phylum Arthropoda; class Insecta; order Hymenoptera; family Halictidae; genus Lasioglossum; species Lasioglossum vierecki. The sequence goes on from CM052335.1 coordinate 30,576,934, forward strand.
TTTTCCACGCCGTCGACGTGGCTTTCCATCGCACTACTTCTTGGCGTTCATCCAGGGACAAGCGACGTCGAACGGCCAACCGAAAGCAAACACGAGCCGGCGAAGTCTCTGGTGCTTCGATCGAACATCCCCCTAACGTCCGTGCGTAAATCCCAGCCAGTGGAGAACGAGAGAGAGAGAGATAGAGACGTCCAATTTATTTTTCGAGGTCCGTTGAATGGAACAAATTTGCGCCGGCACCTGCCTACTCGCCGTCCAATGGCTTCCCGACCGATACCTGTCGTGCACGTCCTCTTTGAGTGATCACCGGTCCTCGGGGCTAGGGTCTGATAAATTGTTGACACATCTAGTTCTACTACCAGTTCATCTCCATTCATTTTTTATATTTTTATCGCGTGCAAGAACGGAGCTGTTTCTAATTCTTTCACGGTACGAGTGCTTAAATAGCCCTTTACAGGTTTCGAAGTCAGTGTCAATCTCTTGTTGGAAGGATTATTATTTTTACAGTTCAAGAATCCATACAACTCTCAAGACAGGGGTTTTGTTAACGAATTCATGTTTATCAATGATTATAGGTAGAATTATACGTAAGAAAGAGTTGACATAATAATGTCACTTGTTTGATCTGATCTATCGGTTAATCTCTATACGTCTGTTTTAATAACTGCTACAAAAACTAAACCGTAAGTTGACGTGTGCGATCGGGAATACCAACAATTCATAGTTGAGAGTGAATGAAATAAGTTTCTTTAAAATACGACTGCGTTCCTTTAACATTGCTATTCCACATTGTACCTCTACCTCTCATCACCGGTATCCGAAATCGCCGACAGCGGCAAGCGTCCACGGAATCGCAACAGCAACTACAAAAACAAACGAGAATCAGACAACGCTTTTGCGCATCGTCGCAAGCCAATCAGAAGTTCTCGCGCGTCGCGAAATTAATTAAATCCGAGGAAGGCGCGGCCGAGCACGCGGCGAAGATTCTTTCTTAAAAGAACGAAAGAGTCCGAGCCGAGGGTGTCTCCGGGGGTTGTTGAAGGGGAATGTTGCCCGGCGGGCGTGCCAGCAGCCGGAGCAGCCCCCCTGACATTGGCATTCCGCCAGGAATTCTGCCGGTGTGTAACGTCGGCCGACCCATTCTCGGAACAAATAGAGGATGGTAATTCCCGACGTTCGTCGACCTCGAAAGCTCGATTTCATATTCTTCGCGTGTGAAACTCCCCCAGCTCCCGGACCGTATTTCCCGGTGATCCTCGCCGGGGATCGACTACCCCGAACACAGCCCGTCCACGGTGTTACGTCCTCGAGAACTCGCCGACTCGCTTGGAGATGGAGCCTCTTCGAAGACGATCGCGCGAGTTGCACCCTGTTTACATTATATAAGAGCTAATTAGCAATTAACGTTTCCGTGTTTGAGTTGCAGGACAAGCGGCGCCGATTCCATTAAACAGCGAGTACAGAGCCCGGCGCAGGAAGCAAGCGATACCTCCTGCTCGCGTGTCGTTCCTCTTCCACGTTTCCGCCCGGCGACGATTTAATGCCAAGCTTCGAACGATTCATTCGACGCCGACTCGAAACGAAACGGGTGGCGATCGCAGCTGCTACGCCGGCTACATAAATTTGTTTATGGGCAAACAACAGCGACAACCGAGATCGATGCCACCGACACACAAAGCAGTCCCGGTGATTGATACACGTCGATTTTTAAGAACCTTTGCACAGGTGTTTTCGTAGACCCACCTAAGAAGACCACCCTTATACGCAACTGTTGTTATTGTTATCGATCGTATGATTGTTAAAACAGGAAAAATGTGCACGATTTGACTAAACATTATAAACCAATTTTACTATCTCTATGCTAAGATTTTCATGAAGCAAGTGAGTATTAAAATACACAACCTTGACAATGTAGTACAATCTGATTTTATTACTACATCTTTCAATGGTAAAATTTCAGAAGCAGTTTTTCTCCTTTCTTGAAAATGATCCACACAACGATCGAAACGTTGAACGTTTAAATTATTTGTAAAATTGCTTTATAATGTTTATTGGATCGAACCGTTGCGCCGAAATCGTTCATATTTTTTCTTATACGCAACTACTTAGAAATCGTAAACGGCAAAAGTGTCGTTGTTCGGCGTGTATCAAGATCGGCGTACATCCATAGTTCCCTTATTAGAGTTGGTGGCCTGCAACGTTGATCGTTCACGTTTCTTGCCCTTCGACGGCAGGAGAAAAAGAGGATGTGGGATGCGCACTCGGCGCAAATCCCTTTTAACGAGCTGTAGACGGCTCGATGTCGATCCATCCACGCACCCGTTCAAATCAAATCGCTTTGACCGGGTGCCGAGGGTTTGCGCACCATCCAAATTTATTTTCAGGCATCGTTAGATCTGAACGAGGGGGCCTGCTTCGGATTAACGAGACTGTCTCGCTCCTTTAAACGGGGCTAGTTACCTGAGCTGTTACATGCGTTTTTCTATTTGCTCTGTCGGCGTTAGTCTATTTCCCTTCCTTTCGCTGTCTCTCTCACTTCTCTGAATTTGTCGATTTCAATCTTCAACGTTAACTTTCACTATTCGGAACATTCAGAAACAAATTGGAGCATATTTGTTTATATGTAACCCCTTCTCTTCATGTTTGAGGTAATTAAGCAGCATTGTTTAAACAGACTCTAGCGTTTGCCTTTTTCTCTGTTTATACGTGTTTCATTTTGGTTTAGTTTAATTTAGTCGCACCAGCGCACCGCTTCAACCATAATTTATGGGGGACGTTTTAAAGAGCCCTTGGCTGCAACCCACCCTCGGGCAATATTCTGTAATGCTTCTGTCCAGTTGGTACGCACCGAAGACAACATAACCATAGTAATAGCATTAATATATAAACCGGTGGAAATGCTTATGGCGTCGTTGATCCAAATTATTAAACTTGCTACCACTTGTTATCACGTGTTCCCAGTGGTAGGGAATTCTATGATTTTTTACTGAGGGCAGCTAAATTGCAATGCTCTGTAACAGCATTCTATATAAACGTTACCACCAATGTACCACGAGATTTAATAACACTGATGTATGCAAATTGTACGATTCGACATGTTGCCTTCAAAGCTATGATCTTTTTCTTTATTTTCTTTTAAATTAAACGTGCTTCCTCCCGCATCATTGCCCCAGGATCTATTTCTGAGACATTCTAATCTAAGATTTTCTATTTCTTTGACTTTCAAATCTATCCTAATTCAAAGCTATATAGACGCTATACACGAAGAGAGACACGGGCAACCCAGGGCAGAGTCTTTGTTCGTCTACCTGTAATTTATTGCAGACATTTCCCTATGTATAAAAGGACCCCTTGGAGACCAAGAGACAGCACTCCGAGATCAGCGCGTATCATGTTACTCACGATTTGTACATTAAATATAAGAAAGTATACCGGATGGGTTATTTAAATGGGAACACCTAAATATCTCGGTTATTGTTACTCGTACAAAAAATTTCTGAAGCTCATTTTTTTTACAAGACTTCAAGGCCATCGATATTTTTTTTAACGCGATCATATATTTTTTTGTTCATATTCTTATATAGAATAAAATGACAAATTCAATAACCTATCACAATGTATGATTCGGCTCATCAATGATCTAGATCAAAATATCGATGACCTTGAAATCTTGTAACAAAATGGCCTTGAGAAGAAATTTTTATAATCATCAACTTCGCCACTTGAAACAGTACAACTTTATTCTTTGGAGACTTTTTGTACGACTAATAATAACCGAGTTATTTTGGTGTTCTCATTTAGATGTCCCACCCGGTGTATACAGGTGTCCCAGTTTTTCTTTAAAAATAATAACATTTTTTTCTTACTTTTGTGTGTAAAACACGCTGACAAAGTTTCACCGAAAAAAACTGAACACCCTGTATTTTATAAAGGATCTATTCCACACTGTCCAATAACCAACCTAAAATACTAGAGAAAAATATTTAGCACTTAAGATACGGAGGTTAGAGACAAACTGTTTGCATCGATCTAGAGAGTGAACACTATTCTCGGTACTCTAGCGCGGAATTCTTGAAAGACAAACGGGAGAAATCGTCGCGTAAATGCGAGCTAGTTGAAAGGAGTAGAAATTCCTAGAGGATTGATGGTGGACAAAGGTGGGTCGCAAGGAGAATAGCTTACCTTCCGCTGTAGTAACGAGGATCATGTTTTCAGGATGCTTGTTGACCAGTCGTCGAATCAGGTCGATCTGCTCCAGGGCCAGCTGGACCGAATCGAGATACTGCGAGGAACACGGCACGTAGGCGGACCAGAACTGCAACAGTTGCAACGACGAAAGTTGAAGTAAGTACATACCACACAAAGCTATAATACTCGCGGTAGAATTCGCGCGAAACCCTGCGAAATCTAAAGTCCAAGGGGTTAGCGTGACCGCATGTTCTAAATAATAGCAACTTGCTAACCGTTGATACGGTTTCCTCGTCCGATTACTATCGGACGGATCTCGAGTAAACACGACGCCTAAAGGGCTAATGGCGGCGAATGGACGATTACTCATCCCGGTTTTCGACGGACAGAAGTTTCGAAATAATTAGGGGGGGTATTAGATGAGTGTCTCGGATGCCACGAAGGCGGCACGGCCGTCGTTTTGAATTTTAAATGGCGGCGGTATCTGCGCTCATAAATCACCGAGTATTTATTCCCTCGGCTGGCAGTGCGCGCCACCTAAAGAAATATATATTCGGTTACTCCGAGTAAATTAAACGGACGTATCAGATCCCAGGATTAGACGGCCCACCCGCGATATTTCATTCGATTTGATACCGGCGAACGTGAACACGCATAAAAATACCCGACCGGGCGTCGCGTCGACTTTATCGTTTTATTAACCCTCGCACACCCGTCCGCCTGAGAATTCACCCCTTTTCCCGTGTCGTAATACTGCGAAATGTTTGATTTCGCCGGGATTGTGTCGCGACGTGATATATTCGTTGCGAACCTCATAATTGCGGATATAATGTAATCAGTATTCATCAAGTCGTGTAGGTGAAGTACGCTAATGGTGTTCGAGGGCCTTAAAAATATTTGCTTTTGTTTTTTCTTCTTAGAAACCTCAAGATTACCTGCATTTTTTTAAACGACGATGATAGTCCCTTTCTTTAGGAATTCAGTGACCGTAATTACTCAAGGTCATTCAAGTATGATCAAAACGCTTCATAACACTTGCTTTCAAAAATCGCACATTTCATTAACAACAACCTAACATTTGACTGATCTTCGTATTTCCGGGCAATTGTGTTGTCGAATAAATAGCAACGTTCAGCGTCAGCAAATAACAATCTAATAACAATTTTACACTATCCGTCTTCTCTCGATTACGGTTAACTAAAGGGTATCCAAAAATTCACGCAAGATTTTAATTTTATTCTTTTTATGGAATCCGGTTATTAAAAGTGGAGTGCTTCACGAAAGAACAACGGCGTTTTTGTTGTTGAGCAATATTTTAGAAATAGTGAAGGTTTGGGAGCTACAGTAATTTTCCGTTTTCGTGATCAAAATGATCAGAATTGCCAGATCATAAGATTTTACTACAGTAATTTTCCGTTTTCGTGATCAAAATGATCAGAATTTACAGATCATCTTCGTATTTCCGGGCAATTGTGTTGTCGAATAAATAGCAACGTTCAGCGTCGTCAAATAACAATCTAATAACAATTTTACACTATCCGTCTTCTCTCGATTATGGTTAACTAAAGGGTATCCAAAAATTCACGCAAGATTTTAATTTTATTCTTTTTATGGAATTCGGTTATTAAAAGTGGAGTGCTTCACGAAAGAACAACGGCGTTTTTGTTGTTGAGCAATATTTTAGAAATAATGAAGGTTTGGGAGCTACAGTAATTTTCCGTTTTCGTGATCAAAATGATCAGAATTGCCAGATCATACGATTTTACACCGTTGCACTTTTTTCTTTGAGGTTCTTTGAAGTCCAAGGTTTATGCCAACAAGTCCACGTCTTGAAGGAGGGAATTGAGGGCTGCATCAACGAAATTCATATGCCAGCAGGACCGTGTTGTCCATTTACCCGATATGCTGCTCCATACATAACCCTATACTGTATACTTTATGAATCAATAAAAAATTCACAATTTTTAATTAACAACTTGTTTTCTATCAAAATTACTTTTTGCGTGAATTTTGGGACACATCCAGCGATTGCGTTTCAGTTCCGATGTTCGGAGATCCTGCGGGGATTAGGAATTTTTAAACCACGACGAATTAAGAGACAATGCGCGCATAACTTGCGGATGGTTCCACGAGAGATTCTCCTCTTTTTCTAGATGTCTCGTTTGAATCCAGCTTGGTTGGAGTTTTAGGTCAGACGGTTTAGAAAAACGTGACCGTACGCAGGTGTCGGTGTATGTTGGTCGGGGTAAGTTTTCTTTTCTTTTCTTTTCACACGGGCACTTGCGTTCTCGCCCAGCGGAAAATCGAGCAGCGGTCGTGGTTGCGTTTTAGGTCAGACGTTCGCGAATGTACCCCGTCCCCCCTTCTCCCTGTGCAATCGACTCGCGACGTTCTACTTTAAAAAGCAACACACCGGATCTTGCGAAATTAGTGTGCCGCATTGTAAAGGAATATGTCCATTTCAAGAGTACTCTTAATTTGCGTGTTTGAATAAAAATTGAAAAATCGATGTCAATATATAAATATTTTTAAATTGAGGTTGTCTGGGTGTGGGAGTTTACGCTTTCACCGGGCAGCGGCGTTCGCCTCTTCGATGAGGCGGTGCTACGGGCCCGGGGTCTGTTGGTTCTCTCACATCCGAGAAAAAGCTATACGAATGACGTTCATACAATTGATAGTCGCTCGCCAAGGGAAAAATTGAACGTGTCCGTTTGCGAGTTTCAACTTACTGTTCGCTTTCCGCTAATACTCTCGATACCGTGTACATCGATGAATTTTACTCTCGAAAGTAACTCGCGATAGTTTTACTTCCGGATGAACGAATAATTTAACAGCACAAAAATGGAACATTAGACACAATAATTATCTGCAACGTAATTACAAGTCCTCGGCCATACTTAGCCGGCTGGGATGCTCGTTTAAGCTCGAATTCATAATTCCGAGATATCTTAGATTCCCGCGGCAGCCTCGGCGACCAGCTCTCCCCGGCAAACAGGTGTTCAGGTTTTCTCTTCTGCGAACCCATGTCTCGCGACTTAATTCGCCGGCAACAATTTTTCTTCCTCCCGTGTCTCGGACCCTTGCCGACTTCATTATCTTTGGCGGCGAGATTTTCTCGGGACTTTCCTCGGGACAGCGGCGTGAACTACATAAACGTCTCGCTTTTTGCGCGAGCTAATTGCAACGCGATGATAATTTAATCGTGGTTGGCTTCCACCTTTGAATCCGCCGTGTCAATCCCCGGGAACTTTACCGTCTCTCGCGCCGCAAGATCTTTCCGCTGCTTCGGGATTACGAGCAGCAATTTACTTTCCGTCACGCGGATCTGTTCCTAATTAACGGATCGGGGAGCCGAGAAACGTCGGAATTTGTAAACCTCTGCCATCGATATTGCGCTCTCGACCTCTCTCGCTTCCACCCGGCGCGCGACGCTTTGATGTTTTCCGCGCGAATCATTTCTGCGCGCCTTCGTAATATTGCGCCTGTACTCGTCAACAATATTTCAATACAGTCGGGAGTTGGTTAATCGCTAATGCTTTTAACAAGTTCACACGCTGGCTCAGAAACTTCTCTTCCTTAATTTATTTATGCGATGTCGCATCAGCGTTCGTGTCTGTCACTGATTGGGTTACATGCACACAGTGTATTTTTCATTTATATAATTTGTTCAATTATAATACCAATCGTTCAATTGAAAAAATTTAACTCCCAATATGTATACAGGGCGTATAAAAGGTGAATCTATACCTCTGGGTCAGTAGACATTTGTAAGGGAAACTTGCCGCAAAATGGTTTGTAACAAAGTAAATTGTTGGTAAAGTTTCTCGATATTAATTAGATTTCATATAAATCCTATGAAGAATTCAATCGTGCTACTTCGCCACGATTTTTAGACAATAGTATGCATTGTGAGAATTGTTAACACGATTTTCAAATGTATCCGACGATCTGATAAAAAAAGTTTTCGAACGAAAGTTGATTAGTATTCACATGTCTACAAATTTCAATAAAAAATTTCTTTTTTTTCATAAAAAATGGAGGTCACTTCAATTTTTTAAATATTAACATGTATTGTGTTTGTTGATTATCGATCGTAGTGTAATTTATAACAAGAAGTCTAGATGATATCGGCGCAAAGGTTCGATCAGTATTATAGCAATATTATATTGCAATATTATATTGCAATATTATATCAATATTATTTTTCAATATTATAGCAATATATCAGTATTATAATACTGATCGAACCTTTGCGCCGATATCATCTAGACTTCTTGTTATTAACATGTATGTTTTACTTCATAATATTCCAGCTGGTACGAAGACGAATCCAATGACCTACAATAATATAACATTAAACCTTGAAATAACGCTACAATAGTTTTGACCGCAAAAAGCGGGCTATCGGATCACTGTACGTCGGTCTCCGGTAGAATTTTGAAAATCGACGTTATGACCTCGTTCCGGAAGGAAGTTCCCCAAGCATATGACTTACCTCACCCGTCTATCTACCGCTCGATAAACGTATTCTCTTCAGCACACTTTTATCACGGAAGATACCCAATTCCCTGAAGATCGACCGTTTTGAATGGAACACACACGGGTTATTTCGAATCGGTTGGAATTCACTTTTCGGATGCAGTCGCTGGGAAACGCGATAGATTGCTTGCCGGTAGAACTACCTCCCGGGTACGATCGAAAACGGTTGCACTTTGTGCGCCGGATTTTCGGCGCGTTTCTGTGCACGTACATTCTGCTCGAGCGCGTTGCTGTTGCTGCTGCATTTATTCGGGACTCGCAGATTGTCTTTCAGACCGCCGACAGATCACATTATAATAATCCCACGCGATTAAACAGCGGAGCGACGCGACGAAATTTCTGGGTAATTACATTTTGTCGCCGTTTCATGTTGTGCAAATATTACTTTAGCTTTTGACAGTTTGGATTATGTAAACTGTAGGCGTTCCAGCAAGATAAAAATGTATTTCCTCTTTTAACGATTCTGGTAAATTTAAAATAAAAGCTGTTTTTCATTTATCAAGATTAGAGCTGTCAGTCAATCGATTCGTGGTTAGTAAATTCGTGAAAAAATGCGTTTTTGTTCAGAGTAGGGAATTGTAGGAAAAAAGAATAAAAATGATTTAAATATTGTTCTAGCTACGTTGCTGTCCATCTTATTCAGTAGCAAATTTTCGTTAGGCTTTCATGCCTGACCAACGTGTCTGCCAAAGTAATAAACGACAGCGTTCCGATAAATTTTGCTGCAGCTAATTAGCTCGGAAGAGACTTGGTAATATGGTGATTACGCGGTAAATTGTAAATGCGATGGGATCGATGTCCCTTTTTCGAGGTGTCTCGGTTTGCCCTCAGTCCAAGAGGGTGGCGTCGCGTCGCGATCAATGTTCGCTAACCTTTTCGCGACGGATGCCTTCTCCTCCGGTTGTGAATTAACCGGGACAGTGATGGATCGTGGCGGGAACAGTTTGTCGGTACCTGTACACCGCCTCTGTCTACGTGCGTATATTATGCATACATGCATGCATACGAAGCCTCCGTGAACGTAGTCGACCAGTCACTCGATGTAAGCAAACTGAATACCTTCGGGGACGCGTTGACATCTAGAGACCACTGAGAAAATTGCCGGGACCCATGTGTACACGACCTTATAGCTTTGCGGACGATCGCTCGTCATCATTTTCGACCCTGCGTTCTCCTATTGAGCACTATTTACCGGTTGTCTGCGTCAACTACGCTCCGAGCCAAAAGTTTGCAATCATAAAATTGGAAGTGAAGTTAATCAATAATAATCACATCGATTTTATGTCTGTAACGTGAGAACAACAGGATCACAATGTTAAATTATTCCGATTGTCAGTGTACTTCTCGTCTCTTCTCCAAATTACAGGTTGCAGCATCAATATTTCCTTTCCTGGAGTAATTAGTACCTCGACAGCGGTAAAAGTTTGCAATCGTAAAATTGGAAGTGAAGATAATCTGTAGTAATCACATTAATTTTATGCCTGTAACGTGAGAACGACAGGATCAGAATGTTCAATTAATCCGATTGTCAGTGTACCTCTCGTCTCTTCTTCAAATTACAGGTTGTAGCATCAATATTTCCTTTCCTGGAGTAATTAGGACCTCGGCAGCGGTATTAATTAAATTCCTCATGTATGCGTAGCTCTCTAAGAAGCTTATTTAAATTCTGTCTCCAATTATGTCGATGGCATCTTGACGTTATAATTATAATGCGTCACCAGCAGTAGCCTTCTCGAGGATATTTTAATAGAGAATTGTCGACGGTAACTTTTCAGAGCAGGGCCCCGACCGTTGTTTAGCCACAGTTGCCATAATCGCGTCGAGACGAGCTTCTAATAGATGGGATCAACGCGAGAGACTGTTTTACTAACGAGCCACCAGTGCCCAGGCTATTTTCATAGGTCTCCCGAGCTATTTTCTTGGGGCAGTGCTTCTCCATGGATTCTACAGTATATTCACTCCCCAGGGAGGGAACAGATGTTGCTCTATTGGATGAGATTCCATTTCTGACGTCTTAAAGTTAACCCCCCTCCCCTGGATAAAACGAGACTGCCGGTGTTTCTGGCGATCCGACTCGGAACAGTTGGAATGGAATGCGTTCTCAAATCCTCGAGAATGATCGTCCGGGCGCTAATAAAATCCTTCGGCACTGTTGGAACGAGCAACACTCATTCTACGAAATTGTTGAAAATTCTAGGACGAGTAATATGCCGGCGTCCAAACTCCAATTTTTCTACACCAATTTTATTTAAGTCATGTTTTAAGTAACTATTATAAAAGGACTACAGAAATATGCAGGGTGTATCGCAACTGGTGTTACAAGCGAAAAATGGGCGATACTACGTGAAAAAATAAGTCGAAAATATAGAATAAAATTTCTTCATGTAGTATCAACCCCTTTTCGCTTGTACTATCAGTTACGAAACACCCGGCATAAAAACCAGACCAATACTGTGGGCATAAGACTATATAAGACTATATAAGAATATATAAACTTGGCTGCCCGAGTATACCCGAATAGCGTTTCATTTCGGAGCGTGACGGTTCAGACTCATTCAACAACAATTGTGGCCAACAATTGTGTACGCGGTGCGCCTAAAGAAGCTATTCTTCGTGAGTGACTGGTGCAACGCTTCTGTTCGAAAATATTTAAATTTCGATTTTGTATGTGTACGTCGGATCAACCCCGATGTCCAGAGGGTTGAAGTAGTTATTAACAAAATCTCGGTGGCTGGCGTATTATCAATCGAATAGATTGGTACCACGCCTGATCCGAGCTGGAAGAGGGTTCCTTGAAAAGGGTGTCGCCACTTCGAGTTTTAATATCGCCGTGCCGAATGGATTTGCAACCGGTGCGGCGTGTCGGCTCTATAGCCGATACAACTAATACCGTTTCATCGAGTCACATCGGTTATTCAGTGCGAGCCAAGTCTCGCGTCTGAATGAAATAGCGCCCTGTATAGAAGCGCGGGTTGCATCAAATTCGGCATTCAACCGAGAGCTTCAAGGAAACCGGGGCTTTGGTCTGCCTCGGTCTGCGTTAGCGTGAAAAATATCCTCGCCTAGACCGGTCGACGATGTGAACATTGCAGCAGAGTCGCGAACTTCACCGCGACAGCAATTTCACAGGTGGAGACCTTCATTACGAGTCAGTCGACTCGACCAGGACAGGGCTGTAACCCTTGACGAGGATTTTTTAAAAATATTCAAGACATTTTCCCCGGAAAATTAAATTGCGTATCGACGTCAATAATATGTTATGGGAAAAGGAAAATCTAGTAGCGCCGTATACTTGAAGTTTCTCTTAAATAAATGAAAAATATAACACTTCATTTATTTTAGCTATCATACTTGAAAAAAATCCGCAGTCTAAGCCCCCGCGCACACGAACACACCCTCGTTCCCGGATTTACAAGGTGAAAATCGTTTCCCGAACGGCGGTCGACTTCGCGAGACTACGTTACATGCCGACGACAAAGAGACTTCTCTTGTTTTCGGCGAGATCGGAAATCGATATTCCAGGCATACCCCTGTCTACCGATGCGAACCTGGGGTGGCTGATGATCGTGGGAAATGTTAATCTCGATAATGAGCTCGCTTGAGTTTTGCCGCGGAGGATCTTCGCCTCGAGACCGCTTGCTTCGGGCGTCTAGCCGGCGAATGAAGATCGTCGGATTCCTTTTACGAGGCATTTCGAGGCCCGACTGCCGCGATAACGTTTGCGACCGTCATGTAGAATACGGAGGAATCGGCGAAAATTGTGTGCCGAACACCGGGACAGGTTAGACGTGCTGGGAAACGCGATCTTTATGTTTTTATCTTTACGTCGATCTTATTTAAACAGATTCCGACAGAGAACTTGGAAGAACTTCGAAGCGCCGAAAAATATGTAGTCTTACCTCTGGGAAGTCGAATTTTCCGCGGCCTTCAAAGTTCCGCTATAATTTGCGACTGTCTGAAGGTTAAACGGAAGCCGCGTTAACGGGGGGATCGCGTGTCACCGATCTCTTCCGGGCCCGGCGATGTTTCAATTACGTGGTCCGGGGTTTTTTCCCGCGGGCACGCGAACACACCGCGATTAATTAAGACTGGAATAGTTTTCGACGTCCGTTCCGGCGTCGTCGCCGGCATTGTCGGCGGCTGGGATGATTAATTCGCAGTACGGGATATCCCGCCGAAAAAAATCGCCAGGAATCGATTCAATTAACGGGCGCGCGCGCCGATCTAACCGAGCGGCGTCGCGACGAGATCGCGGGAAACTTTGCCAATTAATTTCTCGCGGTTGCCCGAGATTACGGGGGCTGACGAAAATTTATCGCGCGGTCCCCGAGTCTAGAGAGAGTGAGAGAGAGAGGGACGGGGGAGGAGGAATAGCACGTCGTCGGTCGTTCAACCCCTCGATATCCGTCGGATTAATCTCGGACCTCCATTACGAGCCATCCTTTCGCCTAACTTCTCGCCAGAGAGAGGGGAAAAACTTGCGCCGGACTCTGTGCTCACCCCTTTCCCGCCCCCGCGTGGCCGCCGATCGGTCACGGCCTCCGGCCCACCTTTCACCGGAAACACGATAAAAACCGGTATCCAACGGCGGATGAAAAGGTTGCGCCGAGAAGTTCGCGTACCAGCGAATGTACACTCGAGAACGAACGAAAGCCTGCCATTCCGGCTTGCCGATCAAATAAATCTTTTCTTCGTCGGCTCACCGACCCTCGACCACTCCGTTCCGGAACAGTTTTCGCGTTCCAAAAAAAAAAAAAAAAATAGAATCACTAGGAGACCTCGGCTTCTGCACGGAACAATGTCCGGTCGTGCCATTGACGGCGGCATTTTGTCGAAACTTTTGATTTGCTCGCTTCAGGCGGCTTTCTTCTTCGACGCTTACAACGCAGTTTTTGGGAATTCCTTGAGAGAATGATACTGGACAGTGTCCCTTCAAAGTTAGCATGCTTCTCGAGTAACGGCCGTAGAATGAAAATGCATTGTCTGACGCGTCTGACCATGACCAACCAATTCTACTTGCTGCATATACTGTAACACGTGGACTCTGGAAACCCGCTTTTTATGGCCAAAAGCATTTTAACGTTATTTTAATGTTAAAGATTATAGTATGCTAGATCGTTGAATTTGTTTCGACACCAGCAATAATATTATGAAGTCAGAAATATATAGTAACATTTAAAAAACTGTTGCGATTCCATTTTTATGTATAAATTTTTTTTAAAATTTTTGTATATTGAAGTTTATAGATGATCCTCCAATGAGGATGAACTTTTAATCCTCCCCAAATGATCTTCTACTCACTAAAACCGTTAAGGAAAGAAAAAGAATTTCGTTCGGTTTCGTTTCTGTTCAAGTAAAACTACAAAAAATAACGGGATTATTAATGTTTATTAAAGAAAGAGGATTTTCACAATACAATGACGTGCTAATAAGCCCAGGGCTAACAATCGACTAAAGGACTGCGTCTTCGGACGCCTCGACCGCTACGCGCTCACACACACGCTTCCTCGGAGCCACCGGCAGCCGAAAAACGTAAACAAACGCGCTCTCGCCCAGTCTTCGGACTTCGGGGAACTATTATAAAAACACAAAATACGCGCTCTCGTCACTCGACACCATAACACGTGATTCAACAGTTTCCTTGAAATCAGAACATTTTTATCACGCTTCGAGGTCATCAGAACCAACGATGATAATGAGGAATAGAAGGGGCCCCTTCTCTCGATATTTGCTTTCCCATGTCGGCTGACGAGTCGCATGTCGTAGACTATTAACCGATAGTTCGAACGCCGCGTCGGGACAAGGGGAATGGAAAAGTGAAGTTTCCTTCGAGTTCGATCTTTTTCCGGCCAGCGGGGGCGGTTTCGTCGAATTGTAGGGAAGGGGCGGCCCGGGGTAGCTCGTAATTCTCGTCCCGTCGTAAATCGCCCCGGGGAAATGGAGGACTTTCACGGGAAAGTGTTTCAAATGGAGCATCGGCGCTTTCTTCGGGAATAGTTTTCCCCGCGAGAAAATTTGCAGCTGAACGTCGCGTCGGTCGATCTATCGCGCTGCCTCGGCATTATGATCGGCCCTGTCTACTCGACAAATATATAAATGTTAGTGTTCGTAGCTGGCGAAAACTATAGGTTCACCAACTTTTATTTAGTTACCCGAAAAATTAATTTTGGATAATCTGACGGTGTCATATATGAGGGTCTGATGAAAGCGACGGAACAGTTAGGTTGTTGCATATGAAGTGTCCGATTTTAACAGTGACGGCAAAGCAACACAATTTTTGCCTAGATGAAAGTTGATGCGACACGAAACTATGATTACAAAAGAAGTTTGTCGAAATTTTTCTAAGACATAGGAAGTTACACCTTTCTTCGCTAAGTGAAATATATGTACATATATTGGAATGACAGTACTCTGAGCAGGCTACGTGAAATTATAAATATTGTCAGTTGCTCTCACCTGCGCTGCGACCATTCCTTCTCTTAATCTTCTGAGGTCCGTGTGGCTCCAGGCGCTCCGGGACCAGGGATGAGTGTCTCTCAAGTCATCAAACCTGAACTCCCGCAGCTGGTTCTTCAGGAACTTGCGTATGTTCCATGGGAGGTCGTTGTGCCTGCGGCAGATCAACAGAACTCATTGTTTAGATCGTGCAACTCGATCTCGTCTCCTTTACACACTTTAAACTTCAAAGATTCTTTACTTAATCTTAAGAAAACCTTATGTTTCGCGAAATTACTTATTTACCACGGGAACTTCTCCGAAAACCAGTTCACATTAACAGTCAAGCTCTCTTTAATGTGTTCAGGTATATAAATATACAGGGTGTTCCAAAAATATTGTACTTCCATGAAAGCAGTAATTTCTGAAGTCATTTGAAGTAACTTTTTCGGACCAATCGGAACGCGGCTACAACGGGCGGATCCCGGCTCAACGACATATTTGTGGGACACCCTGTACAGTATGTGTTGTCTTGTACAAAACTAGAAGGAGAAGAGCCAGAGGGAGCATGATCGGCGGTAAACTTTGTCCCGCAGTAGCATTAGCCGGCGCCCGCAAGCTCCGAAGTGGTTCGGTTGTATCGCCCGAGGTCAGGACAAGTTATTTCGTTCCAGTTTCTTGATTTCTTTCACAAGATCCGCACGTAGCACGCTGGCCAAATATTGTCAGACGGTTTTTCATTGGGACCAGGGTCAACATTGTTAGCGTGCATCGTACGGGATCTACTGAAAGAAATCCCGCGAAGAGTGTTATGTAAATCAGTGTATTTCTTGTGGCCCCGAAGAGAACAGTGAATGAATTTTTCATCTGTATTGATCAGGAAATTCACTAAATGTTCTGGTACCCTTTGATAACAGGGTCCAACAAATTCACACTCTTTTTGGCGTTTCGATTCCCACTATGCGATTCTTATAGAGTTTCTTGCGCTGATTCCGAATCTGTCCTTAATTTTTCTTCTGGACGCACAGTTTTTTTTAGAAAATTGAGTTTGAAAAGAAGACATATTCTTCGACTTTGAACGAATATTCTGATGTTACTATAAAATATATTCTATTGTTCTTTTGTGCAATACTAATACATTAAAGACGAGGAGACACTTTTGCACACATTTTTGATGATATGTTTCAATTTATATCAAAAAATAAGAAGAAAAATTAATAACACGGTTTCTGCAACCAAATCCCCCCGCGGCTGTTGCTCTAATGGAGACACTACTGTAATATCGATCGGAGGACACAAACATATATACTTTTCATTTTTATATATCAAAAAGAAGAAGATATTCGCTTATCGGGCATTACTTCAGTGTATCTGTGCATCTGAGTGTGCGTCTCCATTCAAAAACAATTATCCGCAGGCGAAATTATTCACGCGGAACGCTGCCGCCAGCCTTCCACGTCGCAGAGGACCCCGTACTTCCATTTATGCCGCGAAATAATTTCATTCGGAAGTGTAACTCAGCCCGGGATATGCACTAATGTGCGACAAGGTCCGCCAACAAGTAAGACGAAGCTGAAGCTAAAGCCAAGAAAGTTTCCGCGCCTCGGCATTAGCCGACGTCTAACTTGCCCGTAGTTCCACAGCGCGGCACGGCGTCGCGACGCCTCCCGTCTCCGTCGCGTTTCATTCTCCTTCTCGCCGTTTCCCCTTATTTCCGTGTTAATTCGGTCGCTCGTTTCCCAAGCATAACGTCGCTATCTGATCTCCGGTTGAAATCGATTCGAACGGTCGCTGCAGCTCGGATAAAACCCGGCCTTAAACAGCCTCTGCTACATCGGGACTGTTCGTAACGTGTTCATTAGGCTGGGATGTTAGTTTTAACACTTCACTATTCGAGCAAGCTTCCTTGCTCTTTGTTTCATAGACGGATGAAAGTAGATTCGTTGGAATTTGAAGTTTCGCAATTGTTTCTCAAACTATAGCTCGTTGCAAAAAAATATTTCAAATGAAACTTACTCTGTTTCAGGGGAAACATCTTATCGTGGTCACAAATCTTTTTTAGGTCGACGTGCTTCCGAGATTTAAAGACCTTTGTATTTTTTTATATTTATTTTTATATTTTTATATTTATATTATTTTTTTTATACGGAACTGTAAATTTTTATTTGGATAAGAGTGTAGCCTTTTCCAAGTAAGATGTATCCCTCGAAACGGAAGTTTCATTTGAAATGTTTTTTTTACAACGAGATATAGTTTCGAACTACAGTTACGATCGCAATAATCGTAAATTAAATATATTAGTTTCCGTGAATTTGACGGGATCAGCAAACGTGGACCTCGCGATTTTTGTTTCGTTTATGGAATATTTGCTGAAGTGATCAAGTGAATTTTCAGTGGGTGTTGATTGAAAAAAGGATATTTATTTTATGACTTTTGCAGTGTTTGGTTTCGTTTCGGTAAACTTTGTAATCTCTGTGCGTCGATGTGTTATATACAGGGTGTCTCGAAATTCCTACAACATGATCGTGACAGAAATGTTTAATTCAGAATTTCTGCTTTGTATTGTTCTATCTGAACAAACTTTCTAATCTCTGTACATCAGTATGATGAGCTCTTCTTTGTTATACCATATTTAGAGTATATGCTTCGTTCCGTTCATAGTATACGCCTTTCAGCGTTTTTCACCCTCAAATTTCCCTTATGAAAACGAAGCAGAGCATTTGCAACTCCTCGAAATAATGTTTTTAGACAAAAGGGTATTATTCTGTGGATATACATATTAAAAATGCTTCTGGGACGAATTTTCAAATGCTCAACCAGCAACATCCTTTCGCATTTCTGACATTGTGGATGTCACGATCGAGATTACACTTTGATAAAGCATATTATAAAGTACATAGTTAATTAAGTCTTTAAGGAGTCTATAAAGAGTCCAATGAATATCGAGTTACTAAAAGTCCGCATTAACCCTTTTGGTACATTTGACAACTCATGCACATGTTATATCGATATACTTATTTTTATTTTGTAACAGAAACCTTGGTTAAAACGATATAAATTTGTGCAACAACAATAAATATCAGAAAATTCTGATTTTACACAACAGATTGCGCAATTCGTCCAATCGTCTTCCTAACCTACGGTGAATAATGTTGCGCAATAGACGCTGTTTTTAATAATATGGCGCAATCTGCACTGTTGCGCAATATGCTTGACCATGATGGGCCCCTTAATGCGTTACTGTCAGAAAAAGGGTAACATTTTCCTCTCAATTCGTGTGAATACCCCTATTTTTGTCCCAAAATTTCTCAGGAGTGATGTAAACCAATCGAGCAGGTGTACGATGAAAGAGAAATAAAGATCTTCCGGCTCCAGGTAGGCTAAAGTATGATACCCGTTTGTCGTATTGAAACGACGGTAATTATAGGTCTGAAGACGCCAGTGTGCAATCGCTGCCATTCGAAAGCCGCGTTACACACCGGCGTGTCACCGGGCAGGATAATTCTAAGCACGTGTCGCGTTCCGAGCGTGCTTTATTCCGGCTGTGACGCACGAATTAACCCGTCGCTGGGCGGGTTAGGACGTGAGACGGTAGGTCGCGCGAGTACGCCGGCCCTGACAATTTGAATAATCGCGCGCTCGTCGACGGATGACGGTTGCGGATAACGCGGCCGGGACGTCCCGTCTAGACGCGACGCAACGCGTAACGTCACCGAACGACTAATTGAGCGGCGTGTATGCGACGACGACGACGACGATGAAAGCCGACCTGATACCGTCGCGATTGCACCGATTCGCAGAAGAGTAGGGTAACTGCACCAGTAAATGAACATTTAAGAAATTCTTCAAGAAGATATTTTATTTAAAAGAAAGTGAATTAAAGGAATCTCATATATGCTAAATGACTCCCTATACTTCATTTGCCAAAAATGAACACTAATAAAATGAAATTAGTATTTTTTCTTTTTATTAAACGTTTAATAAAAAATATAAAAATACTAGTTAATGAACGCGACATTATAGTAATTATTGGTAATAATAATTATTATTATTGATGTTTAATAATAATGATCATTAATAATAATTATTGGCTCAAGAGTGATTATCGCTAGTATGCCGTGCGGCTTATAATTTGTTGAAATATGTAAAAGCATTTATTTACTGATGCCCGCTTATTCGCTGGTGTAGTTACCCTATTTGCTTAGAGAAAGTTGGTCAACATACAATGCAAGTTTTCAATTAATGCTACAATAGTTTTGACCAATTTTTCGGGACCGATAACATTAAAAATTCATTTAAAATCATTACATTTTGACGCGATAGAGAACTTGTACAGGATAGTAAAGTAAATTGCGAATATTATCATTTCACTAATTTGCTGGTGCAGTGGAAAACACAATAATAAAGTTCAGTTGAGAAACAAAGTGTACGAATTTACTGGAATGATAAATAATAAAATGAAGTGGAATTGTTTCACTTTTCTGACCGGCTCGGTAGAGTTGTGAATGTAACAGGAGTGAAATAAAATATTCCATGTCGGTCGTTTCATCCTTTTCCGAAGGAGGCGAAAAATTCATCAAATCCGCTTTACGCTCTATTTTATTGCGTTTGAGACACTCTTGTGCAGCAGGAATTCATAAAATTCGCGGTCCAGCGGTAACGATGCGCGCTGCTCACCTCTCGTAGCTGGTGACACACACAGAGCCGCAGTTATTCCCTAGTTATTCTACGTGAAAAAATAACCGGGAACGGTAGAACAAAATTTTATTATGTGCGCGTTCTAGCCTGTGCATGCGCGAACGAAATAAATGGAGATAGTCGGTAATGAACGGGGCAGGTCGCGGTGATTCAATCGCGCGTGCGTTCGACCAGAATGGGACCATACATTTGTGAAAAGAAAGCGAGCGGTGAATGAATTTTGTTCTACGTTTTCGATTTATTTTGTGCGTAGAATGGCCACCGGTTTACTTGCCACTGACACTGTTTCAAACACGCAGAACTATATTTTTCGATGCGTGAAGAATAAGCACGTTCTCTGATTAGCGAATCCAGCACCGCGTGTTGGATTATACAGTGACAGTTGCGGATATGTTCACTTTTTATGTCATACAAAATTTACAAGTCGAAGCAGACCACTTTTTTTCTCTATAAATTATTGGTTCGCTGAAAAAAGTCTCGTCACGTGTTCCGAGGTTCAAAGCAAATATTAAAATAACGTGCCGTTATTCATTTTACCTCGTCGATGCAAATATAATATTTGTTTTTCTTTATTTTTATTATTATTATAATAAAATCAATAGTTGATTATGCGTTGGCACGAGGCACGCAAATTTCCCAAAATTCCTTTCAACTTTTCGACAAATTGGACGCCAAGGATTCAATAGCCGGTATAAATTATCTAGAACATAACTCTGGAATTGCGACACAATTGCACGGGCCGACAAACCGACATTACAACGATAGCTCTCCGGAGCATCCGAATAACATTTCAATCATCCAGTTAATCCGCAGCATACATAATTATGGATTACAACATTACACGCTCCGTAAAACATTCTCCGTGCGTCCGTCGGTTTATTTATAAATCCGGCGACAATGTGCACCGGTTGCATTCCGGGTGCATGGGTTTCCGAGGCAACGTGCTCTTTGACTCCGGCTCTGTCGCATGTAATTATCAAATTCGTTACGAAAATATTCCAGCAATTCCGGATGAGTCGGTGAGCGGCGTGGATAGAATGCCGCGACACAAAGGAATTTTGATGCATGACAGAACGAGTGAATAGAACTATGTGGGGTGGGCTCTAGGCGCGTGTGTGTACGTGTGTATTGTTACCCCAACAAATCTGACCTGAATCGGAGATGGATCTCGCCGACCGTTCGCCGCGAACTGTTCGCTGCGCCGGGGACTGAATGCATTTTGAACGTGCCCCGGCTGGGGAATTTAACTTCGAACGGAATTAGTGTTAGTTGTTGAAGAATAGCGTTGGAGATAGCGTTCAACGTACAGGATTTGATTCTTCTAATCCAGGCACCGGCATCTTCTTCACGCTGTCGCTACACAATTTCTGTCACTAGTGTACCGGTCCACAGTTGTCCAACCGTCGGGTCTAGCAGTTCATTAATTACTCGTTCGATACAGAGTTGTGTTAATTCAGTTACATTGTAATTGAATTACATTGTATTTCAATTAATAATAATTAAGTTACGTCGTAAATGAATTACCATATAATTGAAACACAATCTAATTGGACTACTAAGTATTTTAATCAGATGTGTAATTGAAATAAAATGTATAATTGAAGGAATATAATTGAAGTTCTGTTTGATCCTTCACATAGATTTTTCAACCTTTTCTTGCCTATTACGTCATTTTTCATAATTCAACTATAATTTACTTTATAATTGTACTCCATTGCAATTACGAATTAGATTGTAATTTAATTGAATGAAGATCTGAATTCTAAACTACAATATAACTGAGTTAAATGTAATTCAATTACTTTGTAATTATAATTCTGGAGTAATTCAATTCTAATTCTGCACAAGTCTGGTTCGGTATAAATGAATTTGGGATTGCGGGATCTGAACAAAAATAGAAGAATCTGTCACGTTTAATCACCATGGTACAGTTCAAATCGTTGAAGAATTGATGAACAAGGTCGAAAGCAACGTTGAACGTTTAATTTGTTCCCCGCAATCGCTTCCAACAAATGTGACCTGAATCGAAGATGCATCTCGCCGTCGACCGTTCAACGCGAACCGCGCGCTGCACCGCGGACTGAATGCACTTTGAACGTGCCGCGGCTGGGGAATTTAACTTCGAACAGAATTAGGTAACCAAACGAGCACGGCGCGGTCTCTTCCGGCCGTCTCCGGCTGGGAGCCGCTGCTTTCCGACCGATAATTCCGAAAGTTCCCAGGGATCAAAACTCGCTGGCTAAATATCCTCGTCGATTAAGCTCCGGCTGAGGCTTTCCCCCAGATTAGCATTCAGCTTCATCCCCGTCTCGCATTGTTTCCCTCTTCATCTACCCGATCCCAATGAAATCAGATTAACAGGATCGCGAGAGCTCCCGGACTCTCGCGGATGACTTTGTTTGCGCCTGCAACGGAGATGTACGGGAACGAAGAAGCTCGCAGATCTGACGTAGGGCTCTCCAGCAACTTTGCCAACACCGTCGAGTGGCATTCGCGTGTGAGGAGAAAAATACTTGAGAGGAGCACGCTTTTCTTGGCTGAGTTTGCCTGGCGAAGAAAGTGATCGCGCTGAAAGGCGATGAGATAAAGAATCATGGATCCTGGAACGTCCATTGTGCTCGAGAGAGCACAGGGCGGATAGAGCTGGATATTTTGAGGCTTCGTTGATCCTGTCAGGTCCCGTCATAGTTTAAGTTGGCGGTCGTGTACATTAATTCTCGTGATTGTATCTTGGGTATTGCCGTGGTCTCAAAAGATGATCTGCTACCCAAACAATGACTTCAAACCAGCATACAAACAGGACCAAACCTAGTTAGCAAATAAACCAACTAGTTGTCTAGTTTCTAATCCAAATATATATACTCTATTATCCTAGTTATATTACTAAATTCGTCGCTGAGTGTCGTATTACGAAACATGACATTCCCGGAAGAGACTACTACAGAACAGAATTCACGATTCCGCGAAATTCGACACACCAAATTGCAATTAAAGGAATCGTGTTAGGAATCAGATCAGCCAAAGGTAGTTCTAGATTTTCTATCGGGAAAGAAATAGAGTGAATTAGATACGACAAAGATAAGTGAGCAGAACAACTGATGTTACTGACGTCTTCAATCTTGATGCATTTCCATCACCATGGAATCAGATCTTCATGGAATCGATTGAACGAAGGACTATGATCTATTCTCTTAGCTCCTATCGCGACTTAAGTCGTCTGTTACGTGCATTGATTCTAATTATTATCATTTAGCAATCGTACATCACCCCAAACACAGATCTACGATCAGGGTATAAGCAAAGAGAAACACAATCAGGGAGAAACGAACAGAATAAATGATACCATCATCTTTAATCTTGATCTAGTCATTCGACCTGTAGGCCCTTGACTGTTCTGATTGCGAGGATGCTTTATCTTGCGCATTTCTCAGCTAAATGGATTATATAAACCCATCGACGGGATTTTCCCGTATTAGGGCGAATATAGTATGATTCTGTGAGTAATCGAGCTCAATAGAGTACATTACGGTTGTCGCTTATACCTCTGGATAATGGGCACGATCTTATAAACCGTCTATGTTAGAACCTGGATTTTGTAGCTCCCCTAAAATCAGGGTTTTAGAGATGATGTTTTAGCTTTTCTTGAGAGGATGTTCATGCCTTTTCTTGTCTGGCATGTTCCTGACCTTTTTTGTCTGAGAGGATGTTCTTGGCTGTAACGATACGTAGAAGCCATCAACTCAACGGGTAACCAGGAGAATCGATGAGGAAAATATGGATTTGCCTGAAGCTGAATTCGCTGTTTATAACCTTACGAAATAGTTCTCTTCTGTGAGAATGAACCCTCTGCACTCATAGGTTCTCTGACTTCAGAAACTACAGATTCTATCAAATCTAGTAATTAATATTATATGAAAACGTGTGTCAAGAGAAATTCATTCGTATACGACACGACGAGCCTCAAAGCCGCAAAAAATCAAAAATGGAAAAAACATTTCGAACATACGAATGTCTTTCTTCACTTCACCGTTTGCAGTCGGAGCTATTTTAATTTGAAAATTAAATATTTCTTCCGACCTGGAATAGTTCCGTTCTAGGGTAAATCGTACAATGAATGGCACCTTAACCAGAATCGTAGCAAAATTCTTTTTATCTTTTTTGAAATGTTTAAACGATCTTAACTTGCTATTGTTATAAGCTAATAGAGATTTTTCTGCAAAATCAAACAGTCTTTCGAGTCATAAATCTTTTATTATAAAATATATTCAGTGAATAAATACTTTATAAAAAATAATAATACCTTATAAAAAAGAATACTTAAATATATTAAACTAAGAGTTGTCAAATATTTCTTCTTTTTTTTAAATTAGAGCTATCCATTTTTGTAATAAATCCATAAAATCCTAGTGATATTGAACGTCGCAGAAACTGTTGGATATAGTCGATAAATCTTGTTAATGAATCCTGACGGCTCGTTGCTTCGCAGATTGGCGAGTCTTTCAAAGAAATTGCGTACGATTTGACGCGCCTGGTGACAAGTAAAAAACTGTTGCGGCGACGCGGAGGGCGAGGGTTGGTGTTCGGGATCGATTCGTTTCGAAAGCGAAACAGTGGACGAGCTCCGTTTGCTTTTGCAGCTCGGGGGACGGGACGGGTTCCCATAACAGTTGCTTAAATTTCATCAGAGTCCGGGGGACGGTGTCTAACTGATAATAAGAGAGCACCGACGAATAAGCTCCGCGATATCGATCTTAACGGCTGCTCGTTGAGCTTTAGATCGCAGCATTAGCACACCGCAGCCGTCTCCGCGCAAAGCCGTCCTGTAATTCGTTCCAGGCCACTCGCCGGCCAGGTCGTTACACTATTTCCCGTCTCGTGGTTACCCGCACAGGCTGTAAAACATCTATTTGCCAATTAGAATTGCGGATTAGAGTGGTGGCTACTTTTCCTAATTAATGGGAGGAACGGAATGCGCGCGCGCGCGGTAAAAACCGTCCGAGGTCAACGATTTATAGAGATGGCTATTACAAAAATTGTTTAATTAGATCATTCCGGGGTAATCGCGTATAATCGTTATTCTGCTTTCCTTATTGCAACTCGGGGGCGTTACGAAAAATTGTTTCATCCGATCGTTCCAAAGTAATTCCGTGTAATCGTTAACCGACCCTTTTTATTGGCCGTTCGCCGCTTCAGAGCCGGCCAAAGTAATTGCCCGTTCCTCCGAGGCCTAGATTTTATCTAATTAGAATTTACTTGGAGCTACACCGGGACGACTATTTTACACTTTATATTAAGTCCGGGAATTATACTTCGCTTTTTTTTAATCCTTTGAGAAGATTATTTAATTTGCGGAACAACCAAAAAAAAGTTTTTGATTTCGAAAGAAAATGTTTCTTCCTACTGTTTTTGTTTGTTTCACAAGTACTTAGATGCCGTAAGGATTTCATTCGTAATGATTTCCTAAGGTCCACGATTAAGCCTTTGCCTCGAAGCTCCTTAGCGCCAGCGTCCAAATTGCTTAATGTTTCAATGGAAGTGGTCCGAGCAATTACACTATTTTCGTGCTAATTATCGCAATTATTTTTCTAAATCCAGGACAATTGGCGGTCGAAGCAATCGAGAAACGAACCGATCCAGAAACAATCGTTTCCTCGTCGGAGAAAATTTCCACCAATCTGTTTTCAACGGCCACGCTTTCGGACGGACCGATCCGAACGTTAATCGCATTTTCAGGTTGATCTGCTCCGAATAGACGCCCCGGATCGATTCTAATTTGAATCCTTGAGAGGCCGCGTCGATCTTCGTCCAGAATAGGTCTCGATCCTGACCGCGAGTCGAAAACAGTAATACCAACGGTCCAATTAATGGAGACAATACAGCGGAGCAATAATTAGAAGCAATAAGCATTAGCCCCAGGGACGTTTCATACGTGCACGCGCATTCGGAATTGAATTGGACGGAACGAATGTGTACGCTTATTGCGCGGAAGTCTTGAACGCTGGCGGAAACGTTTGCCCTTTACCGCGTTCCGTAATCAAATAGCGGTAAAGTCGTTCGAGTTAAACAGTCTGACGAGGCGTTTGAATATCGAGCCATTAAGACGCCGCCGAGCGTGGGATTTTGACGGCTTGTTTGAAAAGCGACGCGAATTGTTGTAGAGGCCATTAAACTTGCCCCGCGCAGTGGTAAGAAGGCCGATCTAGCAATTCATTTGCTAAAAATGACTGAATGTTTAACAATGCCGAAAATGTCGATATCAATGAAATTGAATTAATTATTATCAATATTCATATTAGTACATACATATTAATATACATCAATTAATATTAATATTAATATTCGTATTAATTAATTTCATGTTCAAATCTGAACATAATTTTTCAGGTAGTGGGTAATGAGACAAAAAACTGTTTTAAACTGATCAACATTTAGTGGTTTTCAAATTTCAATATAACGAATTAAAAAAAAAAGTTTGTTCTATAAAAGATCAACGTCACCTTTAATTTCTAAAGACCAATATATACTTTTGACTTTATAATATTGTAGCTGATGTCGGAATGTACATTGTTATACCGTTAAGCTTGTAAATAGTTATAAAATCTTAATGGACTTTTACGGCGAGACAAAACGGATCGTTCTTGAAATAAAAATTCTAATATTGCCGCAATAAAAGTCATCTTCCTTGTCCAATTCATGACCCTAAATCAAGCGAGCACATTCAACCGGCCATAAACAGCATATGTACTCTAAAGTGTGTGCTTTTAAACCCCGGTGCGAGAAAACTCGCAGCTACCGCGTGTCCAATTCACAGTCCATTCGATACCATTTGTTCTCTCAGGTCGGAATTATTCACCGGGCCGTCGTCGACCAACTTTCCAGCGAAATCATCTCGCGTCGCGGTGCACAGTGGTCCCGATTGGAAAATCGTGTCCCGTTTTGCCGAAAAACGAACTTTCCTGTAAAGATATCTAATCAATGAACATTGATTCCCAAATGTTTATAAACCTCGCAATTGAAGAACATAGTACAATTTAATACATGTTATAGTTGAAAAAGAACATTCAAAGTTGTACATTTTA